>JADRCD010224249.1:0-54458 GCA_019843815.1 Montemys delectorum | reverse complement strand
AGTTATCACAGAGAAGTGAACTTCAGTTGGGGAAATGCCTCCATGATATCCAGCTGTGGGGCATTTTCTCAATTAGTGATCAAGGGGGTGGTGCCATCTCTGGGCTGGAAGTCTTGAGTTCTATAAGAGAGCAGGATGAGCAAGCCAGGAGAAGCAAGCCAGCAAGGAACATCTCTCCATGGCCTCTGCGTCAGCCCTTGCTTCCTGACCAGCTTGAGTTCTAGTCCTGATTTCCTCTGGTGATCAATAGCCATGTGGAAGTAAGCTGAATAAACCCTTTCCTCCCCAACTTGCTTCTTGGTCATGATGTTTGTGCAGGAATAGAAACTCTGACTAAGACAATGGGGTTTCTCTGACTGTTCTAAAATTCACTCTGTAGACCAGGCTGGCCTCGAACTCAGAGATCGGCCTGCCTCTGCCTCTGTCTCCCCGAGTTCTGGGGTTAAAGGCATGCGCCACCACTGCCCACCACATGCATCATTCTTATCCTTCCACAGTCTTATCTTCCCGGGCTTTAGTCATGGAAATGATGTGAAGGTTTCCTTCTGGCTCACTCACATAATCAACATCACAATTGTTCACCTCTCCAGGCTGTGTGGAGAATGGTCAAACCAGCATCTTAGGGAAGGAAAGCCCAAGCCCTGTCACACTCCTTTCTTTTACTGTCAGTCAGCATTCCTGTAGCAAATGTTCTCTGAACATCAAATGTGTCAAGTTCTAGGCAGCCAAGAGCAGGCAATCCAAACCTTTTCACTTCCAGGTCCAGACCCGAAGAAAAAAAGCAGCAACTGAGAACATAGTATGTTCAAGTGTTATCTCTTCAGCCACCATCACTAGGCCTCAAAAACGATAATCTTCCCATTTTTAATACTTTGAAAGTAAGTCCTTATCTGACATTCTGACATTTTATAAAAAAATGTGTTGTCACTTCTGAGAAAAAAAATCATACCAAGGTTACTTTCACTTCCTGAGCTGATCAAGACTACTGTTTTTGCCTGTAATAACTACTGATGCTCTTAAAGGAAAATCTGCCATGTGTTATTTACGATTTAAAACCATAGAAAAGTAGAGGAAAATGTAAAGCCTTCAAAAGAAAAAAACTACATAGCACAACTAAAACGGAAGGAATCAGACCATGAACAATTTCCGTGAGTAAATGTAATCAATCAGTTTCCGTGAGAATTGAGGTCTACAAGCCAGCACTATGCTTCAGCAGTTAAAGCGGCTTGCAGCCAAGCCTGAAGGGTTCCAGGACCTACACGGTGATGGGAAAGAACCAACGCCCGAAAGCCGTTCTCTGACCTCCAGAGGTGCTCTGTGGCATGCGCATGCCTCCTCAACGCCCAGAAAGTGTTTAGTCAAACAAGACTAACCTAAATCTAGCTATATAGTAAAGCTATAAAGTCTAAAACAATTCATTTCGTTGTCCCTCACTATCTCAATCTAGAAAGAAGCACTGGACGAGTGTTTAGCGTCCCACTGCCTCTTGTATGCCAGGAACTTGCACGATGAGAGCGATACCTGCTGAGGTGCTTGCGGACTTCAAAAAGTAGCCCGCTTACAGACCACACGTGTTCAAACAAACACGTAGCACCTGGAAATGAGCTTGCTACTCAGTCTTGACGGCATGCTTGGCGTTCAACAGTTGAACTGAAACTGCCTCCAGCACATTATTGTCAAAGGCACAGACCAGAGCATTCATCTCAACACCCAAAGACCTTTTAACAGAACACTTGGAAGATGTGGCGGCCTCGTTGCTACACTAACACCTTGCAAGTGTAGGAAGTAAACACGAAGCATCCAAATAATTAAAACCGACATATTGAAGGTGTCGAGCTACTTTCATCACCAACACTAAGAAACATGGAAAACAGGAAACTGAACCTGAAGTGCCTGAGTCATTTTAATATTCAAATTCGTTAAGGTCATCATCTATCTCTGAGAGTCGGAAAAGCTGCAAGTCTGTGTGAGTTACAAGTTATCGTTTTATTTGTAATTTTAAGAAATAGGTGCATTTATTAGCCGGCCAGTAATAACTGATGACTAGTTCCAGTAGCAAGGATCTCGGCAGGAAACAGATTTAGCAATTTAAATGTTTTATAAGTTTTTGTAATTGAGGAAACTTTTCATAATCTGACATTTGTTAAAACCACTTATTAGAAATTATGCAGCACAGTAGCTGTGGAAATATGAGCTAGCTCCACAATTATAAAGTCGGCCTCTGCAGCCCTTCCCTATTGTACAGAGTGGCATAAGCCCCACGGCGGCCTATCAGCTAACTGGCAGGCAGGGGGCTGCTCTATTCAAAGTGAGAGATACAAGCTGCAGGGCAAAAACCTGGCAGCTCCCATCTGACCCCACAATCCCCTACTGGTGACAGCTCCAAGCTCCATGGCAAATTAGGCCTTCTCATATTACAATTGGAGAAGACAGATTCCATTAGCAGTATCTGAAATTGAGTGGAGAGCTGCACTGTTATCAGACTTGACTCATAAGCACTGCTATTAATCAGAGCTATGATAGCATTTATATATTTCAAGCTATCTGCTGCCGCTGTGATATTCTGCTACAAAGGGTTGATGGGACTTAGGAAAGTGAACAATAGCGCTTTCTGGGAAAAGCAGAGTAAATCAAGAAAGTCTATGACTTCCGCACATTCTGAAGGGATTGCGGTTTACATAAATTTTCTCCCAATTGGAGATTGAGCTCTTCCTCATCTTACACATGGGATTTAGTTGTCACTCAATGGTAACAGCTGTGAAAAGGTGAAGCGGCCCACCGCTCAGAATATTGCCTTCGCTTTTAAAGCAATTAACCCATGAACAGGAGGATACCTGGTGATATCAAAGGGATTAGGCCAGGCAGTGCATTATTAACATCTCCTTGAACTAATTCTAACTCTGACTAGCTGTCAGAAAAGACTCTACAGTCTTAAAAGAGTTTGGCTTGCTTTTCTCCCTTCAAAATGAAGCACTGCTATTTGAGCCTAATATGTCCCTCAACTTATAAGAAAATGCAAATGAGCTGGGCTCTTAATGTGCTTAACCAGCCCAAGTCAATGCAATTTTAATACAAGTATGAGAGAAATATATGATCAATTAACCAGGGATCAAGACAGATATCCCCCTGAAAGGGATGAACACTCGGGTACCTCCCCTTCTTCTTCCCAAGTACGGAGGCTTGCTGACGACTTGTTACTTAGGCATAGTTACTTCTGAAATTAGGAAGCGTGGCACATTCTTCTCTATGGCAATAATCTAAAACACTCTTTGAGTTGGAAAATCCAAATGTCCCTTAAGCAGGAGATTCCGCATTCTCCAAGGTATGGCGTTTTCATTTTCTATTCTTTATTGAATGGCATCTTAATAGAAGCTGTAAGAATAGCAGATACACTGCTTAGAATCCAGCACTTTCCAAAATTATAATCAAATTAATTTCAACAGCGAATTAATGCTTAGAAATGTACAATATAAAAAATGGCAAAATTCCATGCATAAAATATGGACATAAAAGAACCTGTCTGGAGATACTCAACTATTATTGCTATAATTGATGATCATTTCTTCATAGTTCCAACACAGCACCGACTATTAAGACATAGATAGTCTACATAACACACTCTACATGAAGACATCTAATTTCTTACCACATAGTGCTTATGGCCTTGTTTTTTTGTTTTTTTGTTTTTTTTTTTTTAATAAATTTCCACAACAGAGGCTTTTAGAATGTCTGAAAGCATGCTGATTTAACGGATGGTTTATCCTAGCTTCTTTAGAAAGTGAATGTTGTTACAAAAACTCAAGGTGTTTTACTTTTATTTCTCATTGGGTGCTCAATAACCACCTGGCAGGCAATTGTCTGCAGCTCCATCTAGCAGGCTACTAGCAGTTGGACATCCTCCTCATCCCCACCACCGCCATCACCATCACCATCACCATGCTCCTCACTGGCTGGCTTCAAGGCTACTCAGAGTGCTTTTCTTACCTTATTCCTCCCTCCAAAAATGATATAGGATGTTCTCTGACAGGAGACTATGAACAGTTAAAGCTCCCTGAGGTACAGCATGTCTGTACAACACTGTCTATGTGCTTTCTTTCCTTTAAACGATAGACAGCAGCACGCAGGAAATGTATTTGACGTAGATGCTGGGCGATGATGGCATTAGCCCTCTTCTTGGTTCACTACATAGCATTAGTTTGATGTTTCCTGGCAAATAACTTTGAAATTCAAATAGTAAGTAAAGCTAGATGGCATTCATATTTGTGACTAAATTACCTATAATTTGAAAATATATATATACATATATACATATATATGTGTATATATATACAGCATCTATGAATTACAAATAGGATACTTTAAATTACATTCCACCACATTTAGAAATGATTTATCTCAGTGGCCTTAAAAGAAAATAACCCTTGTTCTTTTAAAACACTAACTTAATTACACAGTCTTAATATAAAGATAGAATGATGAATTGAGTATTAGTTTATTAAAATGAAAGATTAAGTTCCTTTAACAAATGCAAGCTTCAGCATGTCTGAAGGGACCACTACCCACAGTACTGCCACATTCTTACTATTTCTAATTCGGTAAACTGCAACAACACACACTGCTTTCAGTGTGCTATTTTACTCATGTGCTTCTACATTAGAGCAAATCAATACAAATGAGGTCCTGCCAACCTAGGAAGACTGACAAAAAGTGAAGTGTTAATGATATCTTAGGGCTTTTAAAGGAAAAAGAAGGATACAAAAAAAGCAAAGATTACTCAGTAATTGGAAACAACGAATAAATTAGTCTTTCAATCTAAGCCATGTTTACTGAAAAAAATGGAACCTTTTACATCAACACATTTAAACAGAAATTTGCTTTTGAAACACACGCTTTGTTTAAAAGGTACAGAAGGTTTTTATGTCCACCCCAAGAGCTAAATATAGTGAATGCTACATGAACAATTACCTGAAAAAAAAAAACCCTAAACCTGTTAAAAGAATTAATTTACTGCACACCAGTCAGCACGAACCCACATGTACAGAAATTCTCCCCTAAGTGTTGGGGAAAAGAAAGAAGCAAACTGCTTCCTGGATCAAAACCCTTCAATATTCAACAATGAAACGGAAAGAAGATTCTGTCTGCAAATGACTAAGTAGTGAAATGTCTCCAAAACAGATTCTGAGGGAGGAGGGAGCCTGTAAAGGAATATGTGTCAGGACTAGGGAAGCCCCCAGTGTCACGGCTGCACAGAGCCTCTCCTGCTGCCGGGTTTATACTCACAGAAGAAAGGTTTCAGAGGTTAAGTTCAGGTCATACAATAAATGAAATTGTAACAAGCCAGCTGACATTGTATAATGTCTTCTTCCACTCAATCAATAGGCTACTGTTAGTCCTATTACCATAGAGATGGCTTCTCCTTTCTGAAGAGTGTCTATTGTTTGACAAAACAGATTTGCCACTTGAACTGGGTTGTTCCCAAAGGACGTGTACCTTGTCAGTTATTTGTATTCAAAATAATGAAGTATTTTCATATTAAAGTGAATGTGAGCAATGATGCTGTTGGATTCTTTTTCAGAGAGAAACCAACTTTTCTGAAGTCCTATATTTGTGAAACTACTTAGAGAACCAGTTGAGTAGTATTAGAATCCTGATTTAAAATGTCAGCAAATAGAATGCTTCATCAACAATACTGTGTATTAAATCAAAGTGTCACGAGGCAAGGTGCTCATCTACAACTCAGATGCTCAAGCACAATAAGTGATAAAAGCTATTTTTAAACTGGTTAACTAAAGGGAAATTATTGTCCAAAGTTATTTGGATCAAGAGGTTTTTATATATGATTTTTTTTTAAAATAGTAGCTTCCCTTGGAATGGCATCAATAATGTGTGAAAAAAATATGAAAGTTTTAGAGCACCAACTGCCTTACTTGCCTCAAAGCGCGCATGCACACACACACACACACACACACACACACACACAAATTCATAGTGTTGAAGTGTCTATCTTAAAAGTTCCTTGTGAGAATTAGTAACTCAATGTCTTCAATATTGAACAGGTTAAATTTCAAATTTCAACTCAAATATTTAAAAGAAAAAAGATCATTTTCCTCTCATCGAAAACACTTGTACTTAGTCACAGACAGTCAGAAGAAAGAGTTTTAATCAAACTTATTCCAACTTTTTAGAAAAAAATATTCATAGCCCTAAACAACCCTTATTTCACACAGTGCTTATTAAAGGACTGTCAATGAATATGTAAGACTAAATGGATATGAATAACATGTAGTTAATTACCAAAACTGTAAGAGTTGATCTGAACCCTTTCTACAAATAGATTTAAAAGTAAGTTTTAGAATTATTATATTAGTTTTACCACTTCTATAAATAATTCAAGAGAAATTTAGAAAATTTAAAAATCCTAGCTGCCAAAATTACCAGTGAAAATGGAATCTACTCAAACTATAGTACATTTAGATGATGATGATGATGATGATGATTAATGTATTTAAGAAAGCTTACAAAAACTTCTGGAAACAGGATTTTCCCCTCTATTTTCCACAAAATACAATTTGTATTTTTTGGTATCATCCTCTTAGGAAATGTGTTTAGGCTAAGTTAAGATTGGAGACAGAAACACAGAAGGCAAATGAGTTCACCAATACTCTGGAGCAGTAACCAATCTGTTAAAAGCACAATAGCTTCCAACTATGATCATCTCCATCAAAGAAGTCAGCAGGGTCGCTTCTGTCTCCCTCCTCGAGGGCTACAGTGGGACAATGTGAAACCTCACTAAAACCATACCCCAAATATGATTTGCTTGGTTAACAGCCTCATTTCCAAAGCATGTGGTTACGTTCATATTTATAATATAATTGGGTATCAGGCCCACCCTGAAAGGCAGCTGCCCGTCAGCCGCACAGTGAGTAATTAGGTGAACTGACCACTTCTAAGACAAGCTTGGTGTGGCTGAGTCAGCCCACCCTCATCTGTGTAAAATGACAAACTTCATTAGTTCTGCCTAACCAGATAAGTGACAATGAACAGGTGACACGCTCACCCCACTGTACAAAGCAGAGCCAACCCTGTACATCTGAGGGGTAAGGAAGTGAAACCACGTGACTGAGGGACTCCCGCCACCTAAGCAACCAAAGATTTTACTACTGTCTGAAGCTGGCCATGAGGAACCCGCAACTCTAATTCCTCAAAGTTATCTAATCAACCACTGTACCTGAAAACGGTGAAGAATAGGAGCGAAGCCGCTACCGCCCCAAATAAGCCACAGAGGAGATTGACGCGGTAGGCGACGGAGCCAAATGGAAAGAGAGTGATGGCCAGGCTGGCCATCAGTGTGAACAACGGATAGCCGGGAGGATGGGCGACCTATGGAAAAATAAGCAACAGTTAGACGCTCTCATCTAAAAAGACGTGTCACACTGGCTTTAACTGAAAAGCAGCCGTTTTCTCGGGCAAGCAAGAGGGCTGTGTCGATGACTAAATGTCTCAAGAGTGGCTCCCTACTGTAATCTCTGTCAATATGGCTATTTTCTTTAATAGACCTGGCCTGTCTATCCTATGGTATGTCACCTAAAGAAAGGATAACATATCCCACTGTCAGTCCGTAAGCAGTTTGTGCTCCAGGTTCACAGTACATTCGGGTCATTTAAAAGGTTACTGAGCAGGCAGGTCCTGAAATACCATCTTGGTAGAGTTGAAAGACCACACTGCTCCCGGATTACCACCACGCTGACAGTCATAAGGTCTTGACTAAAGGGATCACACACTATAATAAAGTTTATTAAATAATAAACTTATTAAAATGGTTAACCCGATTTATTCTCCACAGCTTATACAAAATTTGGGGTAATAATAAGCCAGCTACTGTATATATAGTAAAGGCTTTGCTTTATAATTTCAGCTAATTGGATTTAAAACTTAAAGTAAATTGTCATGTACTGTACTTATAAGTTACTAAAAACTAGGGCTTGAAAAATAAATTAATCTACTTTATTCCACGCTTAATTAAACTTTCTTAATTCCTAAAACTGTTAATGAGAGCATTGATTAAACAATAAAACTAATACTTACTCCAAGCTCATGTGCAGCTGTGATCAGTTCCCCTGTGAAAAAATAATGTAAAACCAATAATTACTATTACAGAATGACACTCCTCCAAAGTTTTCAAAATCCGGATGCTTGCATTGGGGTTTTGCATTAATTTGACTGGATAAAACTGTAAATCTGGAGAGATTTAACAGCATGAAATGGTCTAACAGGACTTTCCCCCATAGGTCTTATTAGCTATCTTCCATAGTTTTAAATAACCGGTCAGTAGAAATACAGGTGAATTCTCATGTTAAAAAAAAAAAAAAATTCTTTCCTGAAAGTTGTACTTACTGGCAAATATACAAACACATTTACAGAGCATGAATATGACACTCTGCATTCTCTCAAGAACTTAGCACAGCTTATAAAGCTGCAATCATAAAGCTGTGTGTGGTCTGTTAGCTTAGTATTTTGGAGGCAGAGGCAGGAGGATTACCATAAATCCAAGGCCAGCCTGGGCCACCTGGTGAGACTGCCCCCCCCCCCCAACAACAAGATGCAGCTGTCTGACATAACACATGTGCAGAGGATTTTTTGGACACTATCAAATGTGTCCTGTTACCCAATGCTGGCACTTGGATAACTGTTTACATTGTTAGGTATCTTTTCTGTATTGTTTTGGTCAGCTCTCCCAGAATATATTGCTTTAAACCAGCAAGTCATTCCACCTTTTGCATGGGGTTCCTCAGTGCTAGCCCTCCTTATCAAGCTCACCCAGCACAGTAAGCAATCCAGTGTCTGCTAATGGAAGTAAGTAGAACACTACTTTTGATTCATGCCTCCACACAGCAGCACAGTGAGATATTAGTCCATAGTAGTGAACTGTGGTATTACTGCGCTTATTAGAAGTGCTTGTGTTCATTTTCTAGTTCTTGACAGAGATCAACATTCTGCCTTTAATTTCTACTGTCCTAGTTATAAAAGTAGATCTCCACCTTAGGTAACCTAGGCTTACCTACTGTATCTTTTGTTCCAAAACTATTTTTGACGACAGCACCCTTCCTCCAATGTATACAAAACCAAGAAGCTGAATCTTAGCCCTAGCCTATACTTTCAATGGCTGCTGTTATTAATGAAGTTCAGGTATCTTAGCAAGAAAGAGTAAGGGCTTCTCAGGTCAGGCCTAATGGCTTCAAGGTCCCTTTGGCAGCCTTGTTTCTACACAACCTATGCTCCCTAAATACCAGTGTTCCACTAGGGTAGTTCTTTATTCACACACACACACACACACACACACACACACACACACACACACTATCATCTTCTCACCCTGAAATATTTTTCAACCTTTCTTCCCTCAATGTGTCAAGGCCCAATTCATCTGCCACGTCTGAATACTATCTTTCCTTACACAGCTCCAGCCCCAGCATTATCATTATCCCTTCTCCACAGAACCTGTTCGACTATTTAGCACTTTCCTATATGGGATTATATTTCAGCTGGTTGTTTTCATTTCTCTCTCACTAGGTTTAAAACCATCATATCCATTTCAGGATCCTGCCAAGAAAGCACCAGCAGTCTCTTCTCTGAGCACCCAGAGTCAAACAGATGCTTTTCGATTGGAGGGTGGTGACACTCCAATCGCATATCACACGATCATCCTTACCACTCACAAATCTGGTATTCTTAAGTGAATGGCAGCCCCACAGAAGCCCCCTAAGGGCAATCAGATACTTGCTGCTCACATAGACCAATTACTGATGTTGGCGCCTCCAAAACAGAACTTTTTGTGTCCTGAACATCTTTCAGAGGAATTGTTTATAGTCTAAAAATGCTCAAAACTGTTCCCTACATAACTACTGAGAAGCAGCGATCCTGCAATTTTACTCCATGACTTTGTTCAATTTTTGCTCTTATCTGAGAGACCAAGTATACCATAAGTCCCAGCTTCAATGTCTCCATTTTCTTCCATTCAGAATTTATTCAAAATACACATTAATTTTGACATCCTTTCCTAACTGCTTTTACACACACACACACACACACACACACACACACACACACACAGCCCTGCATTTTCTGCAAAGTCTACCAATTCTTGGCAATGTTCAATCTAAACAAAAATATGCCACTGTTTCAAATCTATTTCTTCCCGGTCAAGAGCAAAGGAAATGCTGTTAAAGAGAATGTGAAAGAGAGGAAGGTAAAGTAAATACTAACATAAACTCAGCGCCTCCTCAGTTCTTGCTTTTTCCTACCCCTTGCTAGTGGGCTTTCCTTAGTTAAGGGCTGTAAGTAACAGAACAAAACTTCCTGAGAGTCTCCCAACATTACCACTCAAACCTGCTGGGCAATCCTGACATATATTCAGGTTTGAGACACACAACTTTGTTATCCCAAATGCAAATTAGAAGCAAGCCCAGAGTTGTCTGTAGATGCTTCAAGTGTAGATATGTTTAATATGGCCATCTATCATCCATCAGAATAACTATACTTAACATATGTAAATCCATCTGTAAGTTAGTTCTTTTAAGGATCATGAGAACTGTCCATGAATATGAATTATCTAGTAGTGCAAAAAAATAATTTTGGCAACGCCCCACAATGTGATATATCTATAGAGGAAAGCTTAACACTTATCAGAAAAATGCATGTTTTATTTGGTTTTGAGATGTATTCTGTTTATTGACAGAATATATATTCATAAGCATTCAAGTACATCACAGAAACAATATGATCAAAAGTAAGCTTAAACAAAATTTTCACATTGGCACATAGTTGAAAAATAACTCACTGATGATTCCTGAAAATGACCATAAAATATCAGAAGCAACCACTATTTAGCATATAAGTAAACAAATCAGAATATATCAGAATTCTGGTAATTCAGATGAATACACTTTATTCTTTTGGTAACACATAAAATACAGAATTTAAAAAGAAGGCAACAATGTATTATCACAATGTATTATCATTTCAAATGTATTATCACTATGTATGATGGATAATTTAACAATGTCACAAAACTTTTTGAGTAGCATTAAGGATGTTCCAACATCAATCTGATTAGGGTCTTTTCAGAAGACTCTCACTCACTGTGACTTTGGATGTAGGTTAGTCTGACTTTTCTCACCTACAAAGATATAGTTCCTACTTTTTAGGGCAGCTGGGAGGGCAAAACTCCATAAAAGGCACTTTGAACAATGAGTGGTGTACAGTAAATACAACGTTATTCTTCTTATCCCATATTTGTGGCTCAAATAAATTGTTTGATACTTTTTAATGGGTACAGAGCTATGTAACCTCTAAACTCTCCAATATCAAATCTCTTGTTACCCTAAAACTACCTCACTGCTTAATATTAATCTGAGGAAATTGGTAACTCCATGCCCAGCTATGTGAATGAAACCCACCCCCACTAAGTGCTCTGTGGAACCGGAAAGAGGAGGTGACCTGAAAATGGAACACCAAGGATTCTTTCCGTGGCAGGCAATCTTGAAGACAGTCCTGGTAATCCCCATCTCCGGGCTTTCTCGCCGTGTAATCCTCTCCCCTTTGAACTGGTCTAGATTTTCTGACTCCCTCCAATAAACAGGGCAGTGGCATATCACTTCCAGGATTAGGTCTCAAAAATGACAGAGGTGACAGAATGCTCTATCTCTTTCTTTTGACAGAAATCAGCTATTTTATGGAGGCGGCCACACAGGAAAGGGCTAGACTTAAGTTTGAAAGTAGATACTCCCTAAACAGGGTCCTGAGAGGTTGCAACCCTGGCCCCCCACCTTGTCCTGTGTTAGTGAACCCAGCTAAACTGCACCTAGAGCTAATGACCCACAGATGGGGGATGATAAATACTCCCCACTTCAGCCACCAAATCTGGGTGAACTTGTCAGGTAGTGAAATTAGAAACAGCTCATGGGCTCTTCAGGAAATAGTTTGACTATGTTCCGTTACAGAACCATTCTGAAAACATTGCTGATTGTTATGAGGAATTATTGATCACTTTATCTGGCTGTAAAAACAAACAGGGATTAAGCCCTAGCTTAATCTGTGTGAAACCTGCTTTTCGTTTTCACAGGAAGAGGGGTGCTTTAAGTTGCACCCGGCATTCCCTTTTATGAGTTCCCCTCTAAATTTAAAATGTAGTTTATTTAACAACCCGTTGTGTCGTCCCTAAGCACAGCAGAACGCTCCATGCTATCTGTTAACTACTATCAATCTTTTCGTCTGTGACACTGTAAGGGCTTAATACAGGTAACAATGGTCCAAGGAAAGTGGACAGTGGTTAAATTTCATCGGCCGAAACCCCACAAAAGCTGAACAGCTCGAGATCACAGAGACCAGAGATCCAGAACAGGAAAGAGAACTGGTTCTGGAACTCAGAACCATGCACGGAGCTCCGGCGGTGGGACGCGGGGCCTGACACCGAGGCGGCACCCGGAGACAGGGGAGCGGGGAGGAGGGCGGCCTGCGAGTACTTTACCCGAGTCTCCCCCCGGCAGCGAGCGGGGCAGCGTGAGGGTGAACACGGCAGCCACGGCGGCGAACACGGCCACGCTGCCGCGGAGGCCCCCGGAGCGCCACGGCCCCGCTTCGGCTGCCGGGCCCCCGCCGTCGCCATGGAGACCCATGGGCCGGGACGCGCGCCGCTCGCGGACCGTGACCCCTCGCACCGGCGCGGACCTTCCCTGGCCGAGAGGCGCGCGCAGCCCGCGCCGGCTTCCGGTCGAGCAGGGCGGAGCCGACTGTACCTTCGCCCGCCGGATGGGGGAGGAGGAGATGGCGGGCGCGCCCCGGCACGGTTTAGGAGTCTTCTGGGGACCATTGCGCGTGGTATATGTCTGCCGCGGTATGCTTTGAAATAAAGAATCACAAGGGAGCATAATTCTCGAGGACATCAATGGTGGTCCAGGCCTACTCACGCTATGCAGTATCTCTCTCCCCCTTTCCGCACTGACTTGGTCGGTTCCGACAGAGACGGAAGCGGCGTCGATAACGGGGAACCAGAAAGCGCTGCTCTGCCCCCTGTGGCCTGGAGTGGAACTGTATAAAAGAGCCCCTAGAAACCCAACAAGGGTTCCAACCATGAAAGTTAAGTTTGCTCTTATGTTTTTCAGTGGACACATTGGTCGCGCCTATGTACTTATTAGCGCCTTACCTCACTAAAATTAATGTAAATCCATGTGCTAATTATTAATTCACTAATCTTAAATATTAAAATGTGCTAGTTAGTCCTTTTTTTTTTTTAAACAAGAGAACTCAGTAGGTGAATGGAAATACTTGAGTAAACAAAATTAAATCTTCATGATAAGAATGTCTCCTCCTTAAACGAAGAGGAATGTTTTGCTGCTGAGAATTGAATCTAGAGCCTTACACAGGCTAAGCTAGTAAACATTTTAAGCTGACAGTTTGCATTATGATAGCAATTATTCAGACTGGGAAGGGAGGAAGGCAACCTTCATAGGATCTATGTCAAAATACACAGGAAATGAGCCACATTCACAAATGTGCTATCTGCAGTCTGATAGGAACACGGTGTCCCAACCGTGAAGTTGACTGGCAGTAACCATGCCCACCTATCTCACTCTTTTCCTGGTGTTTATAAAATGCCTTATCGTCTAAGCTCTTGGGACAGGGGTTGTGCAATGTACTTTCCGTATTCATGAGAAAACACTATGACCAATGAAACTTATATAAGAAACAGTTTATTTGGGAGAGATTGTCATGGTTGGGAGACATGGTAGTAAGTTCTCCATTGACCTCTATTGAGTAACATGCCTTTCTTAGTAGCAAAAGATGCTGGGAAATACACCTGTCAACTAGACAGCTTGTCCAGGATTATCTTGTAGGTATGTGTGTTCATGTGTGACAATGTGTATGTGTGGTGGTAGTGGTGAAGGTGTCCATGTCTGTGCATCTGTAGAGACCAGAGGTCAGTTTTGGATGTCTTCAACTATGGCTGCCCACCTTGGGTTTGTTGTTGTTGTTAGTGGTGGTAGGTTTTTTGTTTTGGTTTTTGACTTGGTTTTGTTTCATGTTGTTTTGTTTTTTGATAAATTGATTAGCTGGATTTTCCAGTGAGCTCATACTGTCTCCCAACTGTCTCCTAACCCCCTTCTCCAACCCCCCCCCCCCCCCAGAGGTGCCAACACCTTGACTTGATTTTATTTGGGAGCTGGAGATCCAAACACAGTACCTCACTTTTGCATAGCAAGCAGCTTACCCACGACTCACTTTCCCAACTCCAGGGTCTAAGTCACTGTTGCATTGCCAGGAAGATACACTGTGACGAAGGCAACTCTTACAAAAGAAGGCATTTAATTAGGAACTTGCTAGCAGTTTCAGAGGGTTTGTCTTTCATTATCGTGGTGGGCAACATGGTCGCAAGCAAGCAGGCACTGGAGAAGTGGCTGAGAGCTTTGCATTCTTATCCACAGGCAGGCAGAGAGAGTGGACCTGATAGGTGCTTTTGAAACCTAAGAGCCCATTCCGGTTGGAACACCTCCTCCAGCAAGGACACACCTCCCCCAGCAAGGACACACCTCCTCCACCAATGACATGCCTCCTAGTTCAATTCACCAATTCAATTCACTAATTCAATTCACCAATTGGGGATCAAGCATGCAAATATTTGAGCCTAAGGAGGCCATTCTTATTCAATCCACCCCATTCAAGGTTCTCATACCTAGAGTAAGTGGAGAATACCTGCTCGGAGCTAACTACAGCACAGCCCTTCATAATTAGATTTGATGACCAGTGCAGTTTTGAACAGTGGATGTTCAAAAGTTCAGTTTCAGTAGAGTGGTAGATATGGAAACCAGGTGCCAGTGGGTTAAGAAATAGATGACTGAAAATAGAATGTATTTGTAAGGCGTTTAAAGAAAAAGAAGTGTGGAAATTCATTGAAGGGCCAGGCAAGGTTTGTTTTGTTTTCTCTTGTAGTTTAAAAGAGTATGGGGAAAGGTGAGCATAAAGGATGGGGCCAAGGAAAACGGAAGAGGGTCGAAGTAAGAAAAAGAAGAGGAAGGGACAAGAGAACACTTTGGCTTACGCAAGACAGGTGGGCCGGATTATGGGGTGGACCATAAGGTGTTCATGCTCCACCTCATCTCACTGTAGTCGGAGGCACTACAATTAAAAACTGCAACATAGAAAAACCTGTACTGTGAGGGGTTTTCTTGTTTTTGTTTGTTTGTTTGTTTTGTTGTTGTTGTTGTTGTTGTTGTTTGTAAATCATTATCCAATGAGATTCTGGGAGCTGACTAATCAGGTTTTGAACCTATGGGAAAGGCCATCAGGAAATGCAGGCTAGATTTGGGCTTGAGTGAAAACTTGCTGTTCAACTGAAATGTTAGGAAATGTTGGGAGAGCCAAGTTGTCATATCCAATAGCCATCATAGAGACCATGGAACATGAGTTAGAAACAGCATCAGCTTGATGGAAAAATCACTTCAAAGTATGATGGAAAATCACTTCAAAGTAACTATCCTGTATTCAAAATGCTTAGGGCTATGGATTCTGCAGAGGTGACTGAGAAGTTAGGAGCACTCATCTCTCCCATAGAGGACCTGAGGGGACTCTCCAGAGCCCACACCAGGCACCTCACAACTGCCTCTAAGTCCAGCTCCAGGGAGCTTTCTCACTGCCCTCCATGGATGCCCACACTCCTAGCACTTGCATAAACTATAAAAACCCGAGGGAGTTTCTGATGTTTATTCCTGTTGACCGTCCCTCTTCCCACTAGGCCTCTGTTGCTCCCTTTCTAGCTGGGAGGGGTGGAAATGTCTCTCTCCTGTTTTCCTGTGGCATCCACTGGCACCACATTATAGGTGAAGCAAGAGGGGGGGCCTCTTTTTGTGAGATGGTAATAAAAATCCTGATCTCCAGGCCCCTCTGGTGCCATTCATCCAAGAGTAAAGCCATCCACTCTGCATCCTTTCTGCGCGTGTAGAAGTAGTGCTATGTCTGTCTTGTGTACAGCATCAGGTACTTCCTAGTACTCTGCAAGAGGAACAGAGAATGTGTGCATGTCTCCACTCTGTAAGGAGAAGTCACGTCCCTGTGTTTCTTTCTCTCCAAGCATTAAGGGAGGCTTTACAGGGGCTAGAGAGATGGCTCAGCAGGTAAAGATGTCGGTCACACAAGCCTGACGGCATGAGTTCAAACCCCAAATTCACTGCAAGAGTGGGATGTAGTGGTATGGTGAGGTGAACTGTAACCACAGCACTTCTGCATCAAGATGGAGACAGAGGCAGGAAAACATCTGTTCCAAAATACACAATAGCAGCAAGAAACAACAAAGACAGAGGGAGAGAGCTGACTTAGAACTGTTGTCCTCCAACTGGCATATGTATGCCATGGAGTGCAAAGCAGTAACTCTATAGATATTAGTGTACTGAAATTCAACAAAAACCTCAAAGTCTACTCATTCCCCACCCCGACTAATAGGAAACCAAATATGTCTCTATCTCCCTAACACTAATGATACTCTGTATTAAAAACTTTAGACTGAAAATTAGATATCGGGAATATTCTTGCATACACCTTCTACAATAGAATAGCACAAGGGACACAACACATCCCTCTCAACTGCCTTAAAAAAAATCAGAAATTCAAAGAGTTTGAAAATTAAAGCCTAGTTTTCACCTTTCCATTTCACAGAGATATTTAATATTTCTAAAGTAATAAAGGAAATTGGTATGCTATTTGAGAGATCAACTTAGCTATGCTTATCAAAAATCTGAAAAGATACTAATGTGATTTTTATCTAGAATTGTCAGTGAGCACACAAAACGTGGTGACCAGAGAAGTGCAAATTAAGAATGGTGGTGACATACAGTATTCCTGTTAGGTTAGCAAAATTCAAAGCCTGAAAATATGTAATGTTGGTAATGTAGGCACCAATAGATGTTAGAGGTATGAACTGGTACAAGCACTTTAGAAAACACATTATTTTTTAGATAGAGATGAAAATGCAGACCCTAGAATCTAGCCCTGACGTGTAGGCTCCCACCTCCACCTAGACAAGACAGGAGACAGATCCAAATATTTATAGCCCCGTTGCGCATAGACTCCAAACAGCTATGGACACAGAATAGATGCACTCTTGTAGAGAGTACACAATGCAATGGTGTACAACAAAAAGAGCCAGCAAACTAAAACTGCGTTATATATAGTATTATAGATAGCTGTAATGAGCAAGCTATGGCACAAAGGGGAAAAGTTATAAAAAAAAAAATAGAATGTTTCTAATATTTAAAACTCTAGAAGATAATTACTGAGACAAATATTTGTAGTATTTGAAGAGAGCATTTTTATTGTTTTTAATCGTGTGTGTGTGTGTGTGTGTGTGTGTGTGTGTTGTGTGCATGAATGCAGGTTGCACACAGAGGCT
Source organism: Montemys delectorum (assembly GCA_019843815.1). Taxonomy (NCBI): domain Eukaryota; kingdom Metazoa; phylum Chordata; class Mammalia; order Rodentia; family Muridae; genus Montemys; species Montemys delectorum. The sequence goes on along the minus strand of JADRCD010224249.1, from coordinate 37,021 downwards.
AGAGGTGTGAATCCCCCAGAGTTGGTGTTACAGGCAGTTGTGAGCCACCCAACATGAATGCTGAGAACCAAACTCATGTCTTCTGGAAAAATAGCAAGGCTCTTAACTGCTGAGCCATCAATCTCTGCATCTCTATCCATGGTGTTTAAAACTGTAAAGGACACAAGAAAATAGTGACCATAGATGATTAGTCAGTCATTGTTGCTTCAGATGAGAAAACGAAGCTACGAATGAAGAAAGTAGATGTGGACCTCATTAGCACCCAGCTAGGTTTTGTGTTCCTGACTTAGGCTCCAGTTATATGGGTCCATTTGAAACCATTCTTTTAAATTTTTTTACATTTATTTGTGTGTGTTTACAAATTCTTTTATGTATCTATCTATTGATAGGATGCATTTTGAGAAAAGAAAAACAAGAATAGAGATTCTGGAATGCCTGCGTGTTGCATCAGCCAAGGTTCTTTCTAAGAACCGAATCAATGCCAGGTATGCATGAGTGGGTGCACACACACTTCTATGTATGCATGCATAATTACATAAGAGGATTATAAAAGGGATTATAAGACATTTTAAAGTTATTAACTCATTTTTGTGTGTGTACGCAGTTGTGTGTGTGTGCCCTGGAGGTCAAAACACAACTTTTGAGACTTGGTTCTCACCTTCCTCCCTAGCTAAACAGTATCTCTCTCTTATTTCTGTTGCTGTGCTGCACACTCCAAGCTAGCCAGCCCAAAAGCTTCTTGGTCATTCTTCTGTCTCTGCCTCTGTCTTGCCATAGGAATGCTGGGATTGCAGGTATACTACTACTACATCTGGCTTTTTACATGGGTCCTGGTAAGAGGGGGATTCGAACTTGGAAGGTCAGGCTTGTATAGCTAATGTCACAGGTGATGGGCCCCTGTAGGAAGAGGCAACTTTGCTTTCTCCTCCTGTTGTCCATCTTCGTCCCCAACCTATTAGATGCTACCACCTACATTAGAATGTTCATCTGGCTGTAACAGAAGAATCTCACAATATGTAGTAAGGCCCTGCTGTTGCAAAACATCAGTGAATCTATTCCTGAATAATTAATTATAATTTCAACATGTGGTATTTTAAGAGTCTTTTAGTCTAGGTCATGTTGTGAGACATTTAAAAAGCCTATAAGAAGATGACAAAGTGATCATACAGAAAATGCAATGTTGAGTCTCAGGACAGTGGATTCAGAACATGAGTTCTCAACGATTATTTGCTGACTCCTGGAACTAGCATTCAGGCAGTTGTGAGTCACCATGGGCTTCTGGGAACCTAACCCGGGTCCTCTGCAAGAGCAGCAAGAGCTCTTAACAGCAGAGTCATCTCTCCAGCCTCTGCTCTTATTTCTGATTTGCAATCAAATAATATAAAGTTTAGCATCTTAACTATTTGTTTTGGTTATGTTCCTTAGAGATCCTTTCTTCCTGTCTCCAAATGCACCACAGCCTCATACTACAGGTAGATGAGGCTGTCCCCTTCAGTTACTAAACTGTATTGTATTACTGTTTCCACATAGGGCTTGCATTGGCATAATTATTTTCAGATTTACCCTGTTTCACATGTTATTTATTTTTTGCATATCAATTTTCACGCAATCCAAATTAATGGGTCTCTATTATGGTTTGATACGTATTTGTCATCATATTTTGTCCTAATACATCCCTGCCCCACTATCCTCCCTCATGCCCCTGGCCACCCCTGGCTAGCTTTTTTTCTTCCTCCAATATAGTTTTCTTCTGTTTTCTTGTCACATGGATCACCTTACTTTTCCATCTTGCTGGCTGTCTCTTCATCCTGGTGATTGTTTCCTTTGCCATGTAGGGAAGCTTCTTAATGTCTTGAAATCTCATTAGTCAGTTAGTAGGGATATTTCCTGTGCTTTGGGGTCTTTTTCGAAAGACTTTGTTTATGCCATATACTGAAACATTTTAACTTGTATTGCCTCTAGAAGGTTCCACTTTTCAAGGCTTACTACATCAAGGTCTTTGATCTACTTTGAATGTTTTTTGTTTTGGTTTGGTTTGTTTTTGTTTTTTGTGAAGGATGAGTGCTATGAACTTTGTTTTATTCTTCTGCATGTGGAAATCTAGTTTTCTCAGCACCAATTGTTAAATAGACTATACTTTCTCCAATCTTTGGACTGCCTTGTTAAACATTGGGTGGCTAAGTCTGTGGGGCTTCTTTCTCAGTCCTCTCTTCTACTCCGCTGGCCCATGTGTCCATGATGTTCTGTCATCATGTTTGATGTTTGAGATCAGGGATTGTGCCAGCTCAAGCATTATTCTCTCTGCCAAAGCTGCTTTGGTTATTCAGGGTCTTCTGTGCTTCTACGTGAATTCTATGGTGTTTTCTAGTTCTATGGAGAATGTCACAGCATTGAATTTATAGATAATTTTCTGTAATTCTGCCCATGAGAATGAGAGGTCTTTCCATCTTCTAGTGTCTTCTGGAGTTTCTTTCACCACTATTCAAACTTTCCATTGTATGGGCTTTTACCTCCTTGTATTTTTTGGGAGAAGGTGCTGTGAACAGGATTTTCCTTCTTGGATTCTCTCAAGGTGAGTTAATCATGGGTATACAGGGAAACTATTGGTTTTGTGCATTGGTTTTGCATCTTCCAACATTGCTGAAAATGTTTTGATACTAGTTTTCTGGTAGAGACTTTAGGATTGTGCTGTCTGCAGATAGAGATAATTTGGCTTCTTCCTATTTTTATCCTTTTAAATCTTCCTTTATTTTATTGTTCTAGCAAAGACTACAAGCACTATACTAGTTAACTCTGGTAAGGGTAAGACCCTTCTCTCCTCCCAGATTTTAAGGAGAATACTCTTTTTCTTGTAATTAATGTTATGTTGACTTCAGGCTCTGTTTTGGGAATATGAAAAATGAATCCACCTTGCAATCTCACTTTCCCGACAGGCCACGTTCTTGAGCCGATACCGGCCTCAATACTAAGTTTCCATGGGTTTTTATTATTTTCTCCCAGCAAGCTACATCTCGCTCGCATGCAACTCTTTACACACCCCACAATCATTCATCTAACTAGCGCCTAAGACCTGGTAAGTAAAGCATGACTCTCTTCAGGCCTTAATATCCAATCAGATTTATATAATAATAAAATCACAATTTACAAGATGCCAATACAATAATTTCAGAACCAAATAATAAAGACAATATTCTAACCCAGTTAATCTATTTTGTAAAAACCTTTGTTTGGTTGTATAACCATGTGAAGTCTGGCTCGTCCTCATCGGCTGCCTCCATGATCCGCTGACCCTCCTCCTTCTCCTCTGACCTTTTCCTTCCTCCAACTCTAGCTCCACCTCTCTATTCCTGTCCAATCACAGGCCTGTCACTGCCCTAATGTGATTGGACGGAGAAAATGCTGTAGCAAGGCTCATTGTGTGTTGCTTTATTATGTTGTGGGCTGTTGACTCTGGCTGGGCCCTTCCTTTTCACACTTAGTATGCTGAGGAATAGTCTTTCTAGTCTTAATTTTTTTCAGAGCTTCTACTATGAAAAGATATTGAACTCTGTGGAAGGCTCTTCCTACATTGATTGAAGTGGTCATGTGACCCTAGTCCATAAGTCTTTTTATATATCATGTCATACTCACTGATTAGCATCTGCCGAACTACCTGTGAGTCCCTGGACTCACTTCATGATTTGGTTTAAAGCTCTACCTACTTATTTTATTTACATTTTGTTTTTACTTGGTGTTCCTTTGAAAGGGCTAGTAGAGATTATTTGAGAGGCTTCAGATTTCCTGGGCTAGTTCTCTATGTCTTCACACACAAGAGAAACCTTCAATGGAAGGACATTGGCCAGTATCACCCACAGCTGAACAGGGTGATCAATGTGTAACCCAGACTGGCCTCAAAGTCAGAGTCCTCCTGCCTCTGCCTCCCAGTAGCTGGAACCACAGGCGTACCGAATAACTGCCTTTCCATCTTATTAGCCCACTCAAAATTGCAGGGATGGGAGCGTTTCAAGTATAACACAAGTGGTAGAGCACCTTTGGGGATCCAGACCCATCAGTGTCAAGGGAAGCATAGCACACTTGGCTGCCTAACCTGGCTGGCTGCTATGAGATCTGCAGAGCCAATCTGTTTCTGACTTGTGGTGCCGGCCTCTGAGCTGCCTAGCCACTGTCCAGGCAAAGCTAGTGACGAACTTTTGTGAAAGTAGACAGAGACCTGAGCCTCAGAGGCAGTCATCACTCAACCCCGAGTGGAAAGACTTGGACATCCATAGAGATGAGTGTTCCCAGATGCAAGCACCACATATTGTAAATATGCAAATATGACTGGCACTCTGAGGAGAAAGTCATTTGGGAGGTGTGAAGCTATTAAAAGGTCTGGGATTGAAAGGGCTACACATCCCTGGAGATATCAGGGGAACTGAAAGGCAACAAGGTTTGGGGAGTCTTCTTGACCTGTTTGTTCCTGGAAGGAGAAAGATGAACATGTACATCGTGTTCTCAAAGGAGGGTGCAAGGGAAGATGTTGCTGGAATCACGGAGATGAGCATAGTGCTGTTACAACATGTGCACAGAGCATAGTAGGGCCATGCTGTTATCACATCCAGAATGCTGGAGATAGAGTGAAGGTCTCTCAGGGACTGGGGACAAAGACAGCAGACACTCAAGACAAACCTTTTCCTTCCCGGAAGTGTATCAGTATTGGTGTACTGACTGGTTTTGTGTGCCAACTTGACACAGGCTGGAGTTATCACAGAGAAGAGAGCTTCAGTTGGGGAAGTGCCTCCATGAGATCCAGCTGTGGGGCATTTTCTCAATTGGTGATCAAGTGGGTAGGGTACCTTGTGGGTGGTGCCATCCCTGGGCTGGAAGTCTTGGGTTCTATAAGAGAGCAGGCTGAGCAAGCCAGGGGAAGCAAGCCAGTAAGAAACATCCCTCCATGGCCTCTTCATCAGCTCCTGCTTCCTGACCTGCTTGAGTTCCTGTCCTGACTTCCTCTGATGATCAACAGCAATGTGGAAGTAAGCTAAATAAACCCTTTCCTCCCCAACTTGCTTCTTGGTCATGATGTTTGTGCAGGAATAGAAACCCTGACTAAGACAATTGGGAAACCTCAGCTCCTCAGATGGACCAAAAGGCTGGAGATAGAGTGAAGGTCTCGCAGGGACTGGGGACAAAGGCAGCAGACATTCATGACAAAGCTTTTCCTTCCTAGAAGTGTATCAATATTGGGAAACCTCAGCTCCTCAGGTGGACGCAAAGGCTGGGAAGTAATGTGTGGTTGGCATTTTAAAAGAAGAAAAGGATATGTTGATAAAAATGGTATCTGTGTCAGGTGGTGGTGCACACCCTTAATCCCTGTACTCGGGAGACAGATCTCTATGAGTTCGAGGCCAGCCCGGTCCTACAGAGCAAGTTCCAGGACGGCCGGGACTACATAGAGAAACCCTGTCTTGAAAAATCATCCCCCCCAAAAACAAAAACAAAACCAAGTAGCTGCAGCCTTGCTTGCATAACCTTCACTCTCTCCAAAGCAGTTAATTCTATCCAAGCAATTCTACATCCACATGCTGGGACTACTGTGAGTTTAGGAACATGATAAAAGACTTGCTGCCTAAAAATATAGTTTGTAGAAGGAGGGAGGTACCTCTTTCCACTCTACTAGAGCTAAGTGAAGCTAATTCAATGACCGAGAGAGAGAGAGAGAGAGAGAGAGAGAGAGAGAGAGAGAGAGAGAGAGAGAGAGATTGCAGATAATATCATGTGTGACTGTTGAGGCTAAAACCTTTCAATTCTGCTGTGATCAACTGGTGTGCATAACGCAGTCTACCCAAGACCATTAAGAGACATGTCCGTAACTAGAGGGAGAGATCTACCCAAGACCATTAAGTGACATGTCCGTAACTAGAGGGAGAGACTCTTCTTGAGGCGTTTCCCCCACTCACCTTGCCCACTGTGACAGACCCTGTGATCTTGCAGCTCTAGAGCAGACTCTAGTGGTGGCCAGGAAAAGAGTATCCCCCAAACTGCACAGCTTCTCCACTGCTGGGGAGTCCTAAGAAGGAAAGATCCAGTGGGCTTGTTTTGAAAAAGAGCAGAGGAAACTAATAGACTGTTTCAGGACAACACCCTGCCTTAGAATAAGAAATCCCCAAGCCTCACAGTCTGCAAAAACATAAGGCATATTTGCTCCTACCCTTTGCTCAATACCAAGAGCAAACAAACAAGAATTATTCAAAGTCTTTCGGCAATCTAAAATGGCATCCTACGTAGTGAGCCTTCAGAAAGTCTTCGCTTTTGTTTTTCTTCTTAAATCCAAGCCACATTCAGATTTTCTCCTTGAAAATTCTTTAAAAAGGGAGAAGGAGCAGATAGGAGATGTAATACGGAAAGCAAACTCTCTCCAGCCGCGACTGTTATTACAGACTTGAGTGAGTACTATTATTTTAGGTAAATAAAAACAATGGACCAGAACCGATTTTACATAAGGAGATATTGTTCAATTTGTTGCCAGCTTTGCTGAAGTCTCCTCTGGTCTTTGGAGTGATTGTTAATTAGAAATAAGAATGTTTGCTTTTGCTTAGCGATAGCACCGTTAGGAAATCACATTGCAGACATTTAACCAGGTAACAACATTGTCTCTGTGTGTGTGTGTGTGTGTGTCCAAACTGAAGGAATATGTTCCTTTAATTTTAAATGTAAATTCTACTCTCAAAAATCAAACTCCCATAAACTGGAAGAAGAAAATCCACCACCTCCACTACCCACCTAAGAAAAGAAAATAAACTCTTAAGCCAGATGCTTTGTGCACTATTGTGTTTAGACTTAAAATATAGAACTGTTTAGAACGAATTAAAGAGATTATGTTTATGTGACTTCAAGTTATCTCAGCAAGAAACACATTTTTCATGCCTCTTTGGAAGAACAGCAGGTCAAATGACACATTTGTGAGTGACTTTGAGATATTTCAGCCACACTGCAGGGTCCATCTGACCCAAGCTCCATAGCTTGAAGCAACAAAAGCTTATGTTTTAAATGTTCTTTTAAGAGACTCTCTCGGGGTGGGAAAGTTGGGAAGCTGTCACAGGCATTTTTTTTTTGTCTTATAACTATTCAGTTTAATTATATTTCTAACCTATGACTTGGGATCATAATTAATTTCTCTAAATGCAAACATTATATAGCATAATTTTTGCAACTTTGCAAGAATAAGCATGATTTATTTCAAAGTCACCCACACACTTTAAACTCTGAAGAGTTTCCCGCTGCATGCAATTTCTTTCTCTCTTTGACTAGCTTTTCTTTTTGGGCCATGTTCAGGGTCTAAGGTGGGTCTTCATTACTAATGCTAAAACAAGGAACCAAACAGGTTTGTTACAGAGAAAGCAGTTGGCTTTATTAATAAAACAAAAAGCACACACACTGGTATAAAGTTAAATGGGACTGAGAATCCCTTATTAAATGGCACGATTACATTAATATCACACAAGTTTGAAGATCATGGGCAGGAAGACTTCATTGACTGTTTCTGAAAGCAATTATTCTGACTAGAGAGAAAACCTCTGTTCAGAGTGTAACTCAATATAAGGATTTAGGAGTCAAACGCTGAGCTCTCTAGAACTATAAACCTTTGTTCCTGTCTTTATGAGAGCAATTCTGCCATTTCCATTCAAGGGAAAGATTGCCAAGGCTGAAATAAAAGGCCTTAATGGAAAACAAAAGCAGTTCTGACCTCCTTGCTACACCTGATGCTTCCAAGAGTGATTTCCTCTGACTCCTGCTTTCTTCACCTCCCTTGCCCAGGGCTTTCGTAATCCAGAGAGAGAGGGGAAAAAATGAATTTCACTTCCCAAATGCTAGAGCTGCTGGTGCAGAACGTAACTAAATACCAGCAGCTGTGCCAGGTCACCTGGGGCCATAGAAAGAGCCTTACAAAAGACTCAGTGATGAACAGGAGCCCGGCTCTCTGCCTCTCTTGGTTTCTTGTGCTTTAAGACGTGGAGGGAAGATTGCAGCCATGCTCTGTGCAAAGCAAAAAGGGTGTACAGGGCAGGGATTTTCATGCAAAGACAAGGTAAAACAGATCTCCCTGCTACTACAAAGGGGGTCTTGAGTCTTACTGCTACTGCTCGTGGCTATGGCTTCTTAACCGGGTGTACAAATTCATCCCAAGGGGGTTTCATTTGGGATGCAGATTCCAGTCCTGTTGGTGGGGCCTGGGCTTCTGCATTTCTACCAAGCTCCCATGTGGGGTGGGTGCAGCTTAAACAGGGGTTGGAGCAATTCACTGTCTTTGCCATCAATTTGCCACTGTCACAGTTACACCTGCTACTCAACTCAGAGATTTTCTTGGAGACAGTTGTTATACAGTCTGTTCCCTTGGTGCTTGCCTTGGCTTCTGGAACAGCCCTGAGATAGCCAGGGGGAAAGACAAGCACATTAGCAGTAAACTTTGCAGAGGTGTTGGTGGCCTAAATGCCAGGAGGGGGACTTAGGCTCCAGGGTAGGAGTTTAGTTTGCACAGAAAACGTGTGCTAGAACCTTGTTCATGTCTGTGCAGTAAGTTTCATTTTGAGAATACAGCTTGCAGTCTTCTCCCGCCTCTGTGTTCCTCTGTGCTGTCCCTGCCATCTCCCAGGAGAGGCAGCAGGTATGACAAGAAAGGACTGGGTTTTCAGTGAGAGGACTCTCTATGATCTTAATTCAGTCTTTAAAATGAGCATTCTTACCCAGAAGTGGATCTGAAGGATGAGAAAGGATCTGCCTGGTGATGTAAGCTTGTAATTCTAGCCAATCAGGGGCTGAGGCAAGAGAATCCCAAGGTTCTATCCTGCCTGGGCTATGGGGTGAGTTCAAAGCAGGCTGGACAAATTAGCCAGACTCTGCTCTGAAATAAAAAGGCTGGATATAGTCCAGTGGCAGAGCACGTATCTAGCATGCACAAGGCCCTGTGTTCAAGCCCCACTGAGTACCACAGAGGGAAGGAAGCACCTATGTAAAAGCACAGTAGCCGCTCATCGAGGTATAGGCAACTCTCTGGCCGGGGTCACTTTAAGCCTGGAGTTTTCACCTTAGGAGTTAGTTGTGCATCAGAACGACCTGGGGCACTTTCAAAAAGCCCTGAATTCTCCAATTAATGATGGCCTTGACCAATTAATGATGGCTGAGCAAGGTGAGTGGGGAAGCATCGTGTTTAAAGCCCCGTGCCTGCAGCTCAGGTTGAGAAGGATGAGTCTAACTGTAACTAAAAAGTGGGCAATCACAGTCATTTCTTTCCATCAGTAGGCATCTATGTTGGTGGCTAATTAGGCAGGGGCAGTGTGGATACTGGAGGATGGTAAGAAGCATGCCTTCAGTGTCCCCAGGGCTTGTCTTCTTTCTTCACCCAGCAGGGGACCGCGATCTACAGCAAGTGCTGGCTAGCCTTTCTCTTTAGAGCACAGTCTATACATACTTCCTGGTATTTGGGTGGGATCTCTGTAACCCAGTGTGGTTATTTTACTACTCTTATCCACATTTAAGGGATTTACCAATCTGTGAAATTAAATGGACTTTTGTAAGTAAAACAATCACAATAATAATAACAATAATAATAATAATAATAATAATAATTTATGAAAAACCTTACAGCAAGCATATTTGGTCTTATTGGGAAGTATCTCATATGGGTTTTATATTTTCTCTTTTTTTAGGGTGTGTAGCACCATGCACTGTAACCTAGGCTGGCCTAGAGCTCAAACTCCTCCCATCTAAGGCACACAAGTGCTCGATGTACAGGCATGGACTCACCTCCCTATTTCCTCCCCAGCTGGCTCAGCTGGCTTTCTTGTGCATTCTTGAGCAAATCTAGTTAGCAACTCTCCTTCCTCTATCACAGTGCATCTATGAAATCAAAGTCTACCTCGGAACAGTGAATAGTAGATAAAACAGGGCATGCAAGGTACAGAAACTTAGTATATACCTCACTAGATATGTTTGATGAGTGTCCAGGCTTTCTGATCAGTAGGTGGCTCTGCAGTATGATGAATGATCACTGTCACTTGGTAGGGGAGCAATACATATATTTACCTTGGTATTTAAAGAAGGGCTAGGGCTGGTGAGATGGCTCAGTGGTTAAGAGCACTGACTGCCCTTCTAGAGGTCATGAGTTCAAATCTAGCAACCACATGGTAGCTCACAACCATCTGTAGTGAGAAACAAATTAAAAAACCAAAAACAAACAAACAAACAAACAAAACCTATGGGCTGAGCGAGGGAGGCCTGAGCAAGCAGGGGCTGGAGCAAGAGGGAGAAAGGGAAGGGAGAAAAAGGAAAAAAATACATTAAAAAGAAGGGCTAATTCAGAACCACAGACTACAATGACAATAAAAGGCCATATAAGAAACTGCTCAAAGCCATGAATGGTGGCACACACCTTTAACCCCACTATCTAGGAGGCAGAAGCAGGAGGATTTCTGAGTTTGAGGTTAGTCTGGTCTACAGAGTGAGTTCCAGAACAGCCAGGGCTGTCTGGAAAAACTCTGTCTTGGAAACAAACAAACAAACAAACAAACAAAAAGTCAAAGAAGACATTATATGTGATGCAGATCTAAGAAACTCTCAACAAGAAAGGCACTAATGTCCTAAATGAGTGAAACACAATAAACATAGGGGCACCAAGTGAAATAGGCTAAACAGCAGGGCACCAAGAGAAATAGGCTAAAGAGCATCGGTGCAACGATGCAAAGATGCATTGAAAAGCAAGTAAAAGGCAGTGCACACACAGTTCTAGAACTTACAAAACTAACCTGTTAGCACTGTGGTCTACTGTTGCTTTAGTGATCTCCAGCAAACCTTGTGAGAGTTGGGTGCTTTTTTAGTCGAGACGTTAAGTATCCTTTTTGTCTTCAGTGTTTAAACTCCCACTGTTTCTGTCAAGAAAGATAAGAAGTGTGGCTGTTGCTTCCACCTTAGACCATGCCTAAGTGTTAATTAGATAAATAGGTAGGTAGGTAGGTAGATAGATAGATAGATAGATAGATAGATAGATAGATAGATAGATAGATCTGTTAATGATGAGCTCATGGTTGGCAGGGAATCAGCTTGTGGCAAAGGCTTCTCACTTCATGACAAACAGCAAGCACAGGAATAGAACATGGGAGAGGCCAGGAACAAGAGACCTCCAAGGACCCACTCCAGTGACCTACTTCTTCCAGCTGGGCCTCTGTCCCCAAAATTCTCTGCACCTCTTCAAACACTGCCAGCAACTGGGGATAAACATTTACAGCCTTGGGTGAAGGGTGGACCACTTCATATTCATATCATAACACTGAGAGTTTTGTGTTTTCCGAAAGTCCTTTCTGGAAAGCATGGTGCTTCGGAAAAGTTGAAGCCTTGTTCCGATTTAGAACAAATAGGGAAGTCATAAAGAAAATGATGCACATATGTTATATTTGTGGTCTAAAGTTAAAGAATCCCAGAATTATGTCCTCACCTCCTTGTGGTCCCTTATATAACCTTCAGTCTCAAACAAAATCAGGCAGTCTTCGGGTTTTGGGAGGATAGAGTACAAACTCAAGAGGGCAGGAGCCTTTGTTTCCTTCCTTGACACATTCAAGGAATGCTGCTTGGTTACGGGAGCTGATGAGTGTTTGTTGTGCCAAGGAATAATGATGAGTCCAGATGACTCATGGAGAGTTTAAAGTCTTTATGTCCTGATGTGGCCCTGAAGCCGAAGACCAGGAACTCCCAAGATGAAGCAGTATCAGGGTCATCCACAAGAAGAGAGGCTCCGTGTCCTGTGGTCTGGTGCTGCTGGCAGTTCTCTCTAACTGGTGTAGAATTTACCTCTGGAGCCACAGTTCATTGCTTGGGGTCTTTATGCCTATTGCTTGAGATCGCTGGAGCAGGCATCTCAGCAACTGGCACAACTGTTCTTTCAAGGTCTGCTTCTATAATCGGGTAGGTTGTTTGCTAATGAAGGCTTATGGGGAGGGAAAAAGTAGGGGGAGGGGAGAGAGAGAAGAGGGGAAAATATGCAAAAGGTAAAGCTAGAACAACCAAGGCCTGTTTGAATTCTTTACAAGTGGAGTGAGTTAGTGAATGACCTGCCTTCTCTCTCCTCAGCCATGGGTTCTCACCTGGATAGTTACTAGAAACAGGCAAGTCATGCTAACTAATTTCACTAGATGGCAAACTAGGTGCTCAGAGCTGCTGCCATGGAGATTCCCTTCTGCTTTGATTCCAGAGCTGCTATTTTGGCAATCACGGAATTAAAGTCAGACTCACCGAAGGCATTTTAACATTTCCTTAGCGAGGGAATTCAGACCTAGTGAGCTTTGAAACACATAGCCAAGAAAGCAAGCCAGACCGATTCTACCAAGTCCAATTCTCCTTGTATGAACTGCAATCTGTGCTGGGGATGCAGCCTATACACCTGCAAACCCAAGTTCGACCCCCTGGAAACAGGTGCTCATAAGAGATGCTGAGAAACAAGGGGGTAAATAAGCTGGGCTAAGACCATTCCTCTCCCAACCTCGAAGGCCCCGGGAGCAGCATCTTGAAGCATTGCTGGCACCGGGTCAGCACTATCACTATTGGCAGGAAAAGTTCTTGGTGTTCAAAGGTATTCAGTCGATCATTGGACCCTTACTAGAGTTAGGAATTGGGGAGGCAGGGTTAACAGGCTGTGGTGGTTTGGAAATGGCCCCCATAGACCCACAGGGCATGGCACTATTAGGAGGTGTGACCTTGTTAGAGAAGGTGTGGCTTTCTTGGAGGAAGTGTGTTACTGGGGGGGAGGGGGTGGCCTTTGAGGTCTCAGTTGCTCACTGCCAGGCCAGGGTCTGTCTCTTTTTTCCTGTTGCCTGTGGATCTGGATATAGAACTGCCTCTCTCAGCTACCCTCCAGCACTGCCTGCCTGCATGCTGCATGCTACCCACCATGATGAAAATGGACTGAACTATGAGGCAGCTCCAGTTAAATGTTTTGCTTTATAAGAGTTGCCTTGGTTGTGGCATCTTTCCCCAGCAATAACCAGGACACAGGCGAGGGACATGTGACGGTGTGGAAGAATTTAAAGTCATACCACCCTTTCTTGTTGACGCAGATGAATCCTCTGTGCTTGACAGTCTCCCTCTCACCTCTCTGGGGGCTATGCGCTGTCTGGGGAGATCAGTTGTGAGCAATTTTCCTGCTTTAAGTTCAGTACTTTAGCCTGCTAATTTTAAGTCAGCCATAGTAACAAGCAAGCTTTTTCTGCCCCCGAAGCTGTGTCTTAGCAGCATGCCCTTGGCCTTATTCATCTCTCATGAACCAACGTAATGCCCGCGTTCTTTTAAAAGAACTACAGCAGACTACATCATCTAGAGATGATTCCCTGCCTGTCGGAGGCACTCACGCAACTGACTTCATTCATTTGGCACCAGGGCAACAGACTACGGTTAAAATGTCAATTTAGTGTCATGTTCTTAACCTAACCACCATTTAACCTGTAAGGAAGGAGTCTTGCAGACCGCAAGCTTCATGAAAGCAAGTGCAGGAACTATATACTTCTATGTAGTTACAGTTTTTCTTAGAATGAAAAAAATTGGAGATGCTGATGTCAAGGCTCAAGAAGTAAGACAACCATAGAGACTTAGGATAAAAGCTGTATTTGACTGAACGAAAACACGAGAGAGATGCATTTTTAATATTAAAAGTTCATTTTCAAAAATAATTAAGATGAAACACATCATCTACATTCTGCTCTCTGCATTCACAAGTCCCACATCTTTAGAGTTAATCAACTATGAACTGAAAATATATAATAAAAAATGTTCCATCTGCGTTACCCAGACAGAGTTTGCTCTTGTCTTTATTCTCTAGTGACACAAAATAACTATTTACATTTCATCTACAATGCATGATATATAAGTAATCGAGGCATGGTTTATTTAGGGTATATGGGTGGTGCACATCTGCTGAATACACATAGCTTACTATTCTATAGAAGAAATTTGAGCACATAAGGATTTTGCTGTGTGTGTCTGTGGGGATGAGGTGCTCAGGTGAGGGGGGGCGGGTCCTGAAACAAGTGCATAGCACTCAGGGCATAGCAAGGTGATTGGTAATATGGATTGTCAATTCAATTTGTAGTCTTGGGTCATGATGGAAACACACCTTTGGGTGTGCCAATAAAGTCATTTCTATAAAGGTTTGACTGAGCTGGAAGACCTACTCAGAAGTGAGGGGAACTATGTCACAGGCTGGAGCCATCAACTGACTAAGGCAGGTAAATCTGCCTGCATTCAAGCTCTCTGCCTCCTGACTGCAGATATCAGCTGCCCCATACTCAAGCCACTGTAACTTCCCCACCACAATGGACTGCGCCTTTCAAACAGCACACAACACAAACCTTAAAGTCACTTCTGCCGGCATCTGATCACAGCAGCAAGAGAAGCAACTGGTACCCAAGGATAGTCACAGCTGCTCCCAGGCCACTTTCAACGGGCTGGGAACTGAACTATCCAGCATTTCTCAGTTATGAATTCAGTATGCAGACGCCTGGCATGCTCACTGCAGATGCCCTTCAGCACCTCAGCATGCCACCAGCAAAGTGTGTGAAGCAGAGCTAGCCTCAGGCCCCCTCGAGTGGGGTATACCGTTCACTTACCCTGTCTCCAATAGCTATTGTGGCTTTCCCTCTGCTACTAAATGAAAAGGTGACCTAAGTCTTAATTAGCATTCCCTACCTAGTGTCACATAGAGTGACGCCTTCTAGTAAAAGGTTGGGGGATAAAGAACTAAAGCTCCATACATAATAGCCAGTAATGGGCACACATGTTTGTAAATGTTTGTTTTAATACTAATGTCAGATTATTTAGGCCCTAATCCTTCCTGTTGATTGGACTGAGTATACGTGGGGGGATAAAGATTTCTATCCCTACATTAACACATTTTATGGGTTTCAAAGCCACTCCCCCCGCTGCACTAAAACACAAGGTCATGAACTAATAGAATCCTCATTTTCCGAGTGTTTCGGTAATCTGCAGAGGAGCCCTATAGACGTACTAGGTAAACAAGTCGCCTGAATTCTTATGAAATGCATCAGACCAGTGAGCGCGCTCCTCGGAGCATCTTCGGGAAATGGAACAGAAGCAAATGTTAAGAAGCACTCTGCTCCAAGCCACTTATGTAACTGTGCTGCCACAGATTAAAATTAAGCTATTCGAGGCAATCCCAAGCCCCAAAAGAGACTGAAAGGAAAGAGACTTAGATCTTTTCATGCCTTCTCACCACCCCAGAGGATTACAGTGTCAACCTTATAATCATTAGTAGCTGCAATCCTATGTGATCTTCTGCTCCTGTTCCCCTTCCCTCTACCACACGAGTTTTTGTTATGCATCTGTTTTTCATACCAGTGAATCACCATTTCATGGATTAAAAATCTAAAAAAAGTTCAGGAGTCTGGAGAGATGCTTAGAGGGTAAAAGCACTTGCTAAGCCCGAGTTCAGATATTCCATATAAAAAGCCACGCATGGTGGCAAGTGCCTGTAACCCTGCCCATTGGGAAGCCAAGTAGGGGAGGCAGGACAATCTCTGAAGCTTACTGGCTTCTTTCAGCTTCACTGAAAACTCCAAGGTCTCAAGATGGGGTGAGAGATCCTATCCAAGTGATGTCCACCAAGTGATGGAAGACCCCTGATGTCCTCCTGTGGTGTCAGCACACACAGGCACATAGGTACACATACACTAAAGTTCAGAGAGGAACATAATCATCACTTCAGTTTTTTAAAAAGTACTACGGTCAGCTGTCTTTTGTGTTTAGTTACTGTGGCTTCCTATCCAACACCAAAGGATGTTTCTTATCTCCCTCCTCATCCCCAGGGCTTTGCTGTTCTCTGGTAGTCTCACGGTTCAGCAGAATTGCCCACTTACATTTCCTTAGCGACTGACTGGGATAGTTAGCCTCAGAGAACTGAACTCAAGGGAGAGGGGGGTCACCTATCACTTTCCATCATCTGTCCTTGCTCTCTGCGACTCACAGCCTTTGGGACAAGAAAGCCAAGTCCTTCTCCCAAGAAAGTCAAAAGCCAGCAGTGTCTGTCCCAGTGTAACCGCTCTGAATCATCATCTCCTGAAACCCTGAGAGCTCTTCCCATCTGAGGTGAGGAGAGGCTGCTGCAGGCTATTCCCAAAGCTGGGACAAGAGGGCTTTGCCCTTCAGAGGCCCCAGACAGGAGGAACTTCAAACAGTAGAGTTCTCCTTTTGAGGAGGGAAAAAGGAAGTCTGTAATGTCAAATTGTTTCTCAAAGTTAGAGAAGGAGACCGACTATGTGCTCCATCATTTTGTTTCTTCGTCTCCCTCCCACCCTGTTCCTCCTGCTCTCTCCCTCATGCTCTCTCTTCCACTCTGCCTCCCCCATCCCCCACGGTCCTTCCCATCTTTTTATTCCTTGCCCTCTATTCTCATCGCCTAGGAGCATTCCTCTGTTTCTGTTGAGTCATTTATACTCATCTTTGCCATAATCAAGACCATCCTCCACACAGGCTCCTAACGACTCTTTTAATAGAAACGTTATTATGTTATTTCATTCCCTAAGAGTCTTCAATATTTAAGTCCTAACAGGATGTAAGGGATCAAGAGCCTTGTCTGCTGAGAAATCAGAGTGTGGCAGGCAGCTAGCTTGTGTTACTGCTTCCTGAGTATGAACAGAATAGGAACAGGTAACGTCACTCCTCGGTCAGATTATGAAAGAGCAAAAAACAAAGAGGCTCTGCAGACAGAAATGACTAGGCCTGCCCCCTTCTCCAACAAAACAAAATAAACAACAAAAAGCCAAAACAACAAAACTCGAAACTGTACTCTTGGCCTAGGTAGCCTGGCCTTCATCCCCTTAGCTTCTCGATTACAATTACTGAATATCCAATTATAAAATCATCCTTGTTCTTGATTGTTCTTATCCAGAAGGGACTACTCCTCTAAACTACTCCTTTAAACCTCCCTGGGACCACCCAACAACAGTCCTGGTCCTGTCCCCCCAGCTCCCTGCCACTGAACTGCTCTGAACACCTGCTTTTCACCGGCTCATCCAGCAATAAACTGAATGCATTTATCTACCCAGCTTAGGCGTGTTATCAATGGTATTGGCCTCTCCTTTTCAATGTATTTGTATCTTTCACAATGCATGCTCTGGTCATACACAGCAAGACTATGTGCTGTATCCCAAACATACCCTTTAGCATGCAAGTATCACTGGCTTTCACAAACAGTCTCACCCCCATCCCCAATATTATTCCAACCCTAACTCTCACATCAAGTCATCTGTAAAGACTTCAGAGAGTATACATGTAGTCTTCGTGCAATGTCCTGTGCCTCGTATTAGCAAGCCTGTGCATAATACTTCCTCCTATTCTTCCATAAGAGTCTCCAACCTCCATCCACTATTTGGCTGTGGGTGCCTGTATCTGTTTGGGTCATCTGCTGGGTAGAGCCTCTCAGAGGACAACATGCTCCAGACTGCAAGCATGAAAAGTATCATCATTAGTAGTGTCAGGGATTGGTGCTTGCCTATGGGATGGGTCCCAAGTTGGGCCGGTTATTGGTAAGCATTCTCTCAGTCTCTGCTCCATCCCCCTTGCCTGTATTTCTTGTAGACAGGATAAATTTTGGGTTGAAAGTTTTGTGGCTGGGTTGGTGTCTCCTATTGCTCCACTGGGGTTCTTGTCTGGCTACAAGAGGTGGCCTCTTCAGGTTCCATATCCCCAATGTGGTGACTCACAGCTAAGGTCACCCCCATTGATTCTTGGGTGCCTCCCTTATCCTAGGTCTCTGTCTTATCCTAGAGATACCCACCATCACCACCTCCTCACCCTGATCAATTGCAGATTTCCATTCATTTTCATGGCTATCTAGCCATCTCTACTAGGCAAAGGACACTGTCAATAGGACAAATCAGCAGCCCACAGATTGGGAGAGGATCTTCATCAACCTTACATCTGACAGAAGGCTAATATCCAAAATTTACAAAGAACTCAAGAAGGTAGACACCAACAACCCCAATAACCCAATTAAAAAACGAGGTATAGAACAAAACAATTCTCAACAGAGGAGTCTCAAATGGCTTCTGAGAAGCACTTAAAGAAATGTTCAAAGTCCTTAGTCATCAGGAAAATACAAATCACAACTGCCCTGAGATTACCACCTTATACCCATCAGAATGGCTAAGATCAAAAGTTCAAGAGATAGCACATGCTGGTGAGGATGTGGAGCAAGGGGAATATTCCTCCATTGCTGGAGGGAGTGCAAACTTGTACAACCACTTTGGAAATCATTTTGGCATCTTCTTAGAAAACTAGGAGTAGTTCTACCTCAACTTTTTTTTTTTTAATTGGACCTTTCTAGATAGATAAGTTGTTCTTAACCTGTGGTGTATACTAGAATCATCTAAGAAATTTAAAAACATATCTATGCTTGTTTCTCAACCCCCATGTGCCAGATTTTGCACAGGGCTTGGGCATTGGCAATTTTCAGAAGTTTTCATAGTAAAGGACAAACACTGGTGATCCAGGTCCAAGAAGGATTCTATGTGCTTTAAAAGCACAAAGTAATTCACAACACTAAAAATGCACAATAGTAAGAGACAGAAAAGCTACTTCAATAAATGATGACTGAGAAGTGAACACATTTTATGAAGCCTCTAAGTATGTCTGCGAAAACACCAAACCTTTCCAAAAGCAAAGGGAATCAATGATACTCAGAGTCACAGTGAAACTGAGGCCGCAGATGCAAAGGGAATCAATGATACTCAGAGCCACAGTGAGACTGAAGCTGTAGGATTTAAAACATTAAACAATTTGGAAATGCATATTGTTGCATAGGTATTGAATGAAATGGGGCCAGAAGCTAATATATGGAAATATTTCTACCTGGACATTTCTCCAAGAGGCAAAGTAGAGATCGCAACCAGTTTGTCTACACAAGTGACAGGCATACTGCGCATACCGCCATTGCCAGGGTATTCGGCTCTAGTTCCTGTGAAGGTGAGAGTAATATCGGGCTCATTAATTGTCTACATTTCCGATATGATAAGACTTCAGTGGATGGTGTTAATTAAACAACAAAACAACTCCTCTTGTGGTGGTGTGCATTCCAAGTTAGAGCAATTAATTCACTCACTTAAACTGATCAAGATTTAATTACCATCACTCTGTGCAATTACTCCATAATTAAAGTAATTTAGTTCCTTCCACTTGCTGACAGTGTCACTGAACAGCCATTCACAGCACCAAAAGAAGTGATAATTAACTTAAAGAATAGCTCAGGGCCGTTTTACGCACACAGGCTCACTGCTGATTATTCCTAAAGACCCTAGAATGAAGTTAGGCATGGAAAGAAGAATCCTGGGATCAGTTTAAAGTGATAATAATAATAATAAAATAAACAACACCTTAAGGCTTCCCCCTTCTCCCCAAAATAAGGTCCCTAGAAGCTTACGCACTTCTTAGCAATCTAAACGATGGTGGTTGCCGTCACTATAACCTAACCATAAATTAGTGTCATGGGCAAAACAAACAGAACTTGAAAAAAATTAAGCACTTAAATATTGGTTAGGGCTAATTACTGTGGGAGATTAGAGTCTACTTGGCAGTTGGTAGGAGTGGTACAAAATATATTGGTGCAAAAAGAACATTCAGGATCTTTGGGAAAGGCCAGGAAAAGATGTCTAAGGATTGCATCTCGGCGGGGCTGGAGAGATGGCTTAGCAGTTAAGAGTGCTTGCTGTTCTGCCAGAGGACGAGAGTACAGTTCCCATCACTCACATCAGGTGGCTCACAACCCGACACCCTCTTCTAGCCTCTGCAAGCACTCATGCACAGACTCTCAGACATTCCCATAAATAAAATTAAAAGCAAAGTTTTTAAACATAAAGTATCACAGTGTTGGAAAAGAAGCTTTGGAACATGCGTGCGTGCGCACGCACATACACACACACACACACACACACACACACACACACTGGGGGGTGGAGAGGAAGAAGGGAGGGAGGAGGATAAGGAGGGGTGTAAGGGGAGAGGAAGGGGGTTGGGGGAGAGGGAGAGAGAGATCAGCTGCTTGTTACTGTGGAATTTGTTTTGTTTTGTTTTGAGTAGCTACCTGAAAAGGTCATCTTTTCTCCCAAGCAGAAAAAGGTGGATGAGCACTTTAAGGATTCTGGAATTGTGACAGCATTATGGAGAAATGCTCAATCCCAGGGGTGGCTGAGCTCCTTCATTCCTGGGCCCAGGTCAAGAGTATGAAGGACCAGGCTGGAGCCCAGAACCTTCACAAGGTACGTTCAGAGGTGAATTATACTATGAGGGGCAGGCTAGGTCAGATGGAACTCAAGGATAGGTCTGAGTAAAGCCCAAAGGACCTCCATATAGTGGGCTAAATGAAACAAAATACAGAGGTGCTGGCAGCCTTCCTGAGGTTCAGAAATAGCTGAGAACATGCATTAGTGTCCTACGTGGAGAGAAGCATTCACACCAGCAGAGCCTTCCATTGCCCTCCATGTAGAGCATTACTCCCAGGTCCTGTGCTGAGAGCTTGGGAGGCAACAAGAGGAATCAGATCCTTTGCCTTTTCTGAATATTATTCAGATGTAACTTTCTTTGTTGTTGTTGTTGTTGTTGTTGTTGTTGTTGTGTTACAGGCAGGGAGCAAGGCTAGGGCTTTGCACATGCTAAGCAAAAGCTCTGCCACTGAGCTATATTCCTAACCTTGAAATGTCAGCCTTTACTAATATAGCTCATGAAAATGTGGAAGATGCCGTTCTGACACAGCTGCTGTGAGGACTATTGCTGGGAATGTAGTCCTGCCCATGGCATCCTCATTACACTGGTAAGAAAGCTGAAGTGTCTAAATAGCATCAAGTACCTTCCGGGAATAAGCAGTTTAGATCACAGGTCTCGCTGGTGCTGGAGCTGAACCTGAAATTACTGTCCTAGATCTGTTGCAATAAGCACTTTTTGCTGGACAGTTGCTAAAGCAAACTATGACATTAGTGGCTGTTTAATCAAATCACTCTATCTTCCATATTCATGTCACTTCCAGGGATATAGGTGGCTTTTCCATATTCAAGGATTCCATAGATTCAAACAAGTAGATCAAACATATTTAAAAAAAAAAAAAACAAATTGTATCTTTACTGAAACATTCACAGATGTTTTTCTTGTTATTTCCTAAACTATATAGCATAAAAATCATTTATATAACATTGACATTCTATTGAGTATTAAAATGTCTGGAATGATTACATAGATTACATGCAAATTCTATACCATCATATGGAAAGGACTTGGATTTAAGGCTTAGGTATCCATGGGAATAGGAGGGCAGACTTTCCTATAACCAGTGTCTTGCTCATGCTAGGGACACTATGACATTTGGGTAAAAGGTCTCTGTATTGGTTCATCTTGTCCCCTTGATGGTATTGAAAGTCACTTAGGAGACAAATGGACATGTTTATGAGGGGAGTTTCTCAGTTAGGCTAACTGAGGTGGGAAGCCATACCTTAATGTATGGGCTGTGGTCCTAGGCTGCATACAAGAGAGAAAGAGCTGAACATCCATCCTTCTCTCCTTCAAGACTGCAGACACAGTATCACCACCTGCCTCAAGCTCCTGCCCCAGACTTAGCTACCACAGACACACCACATTTTCTTAAAATGTAATCGGAAATAGCTTCTTCTGCCCCAAATTGCTTCTTGCCAGGTATTTAGTCTCTGTAATGGGAAAAGTAATTGGTACTGTGTGTTATGTAGTGGGCTTTGAGGGCTCTTAGTACTTAAGCTTTGCCCAGCTCAGAAGAGTCCCCTTCTACTGCCTGAAGATCAGTATGTAGAACTCTCAGCTGTTTCTCCAGCACCATGTCTGTATGCACGCTGCCATGCTTCTATACATGATGATAATGGACTGAACCTCTGAAACTGTAAGCCAGCTCCAGTCAAAGATTGTCCTTTATAAGAGTTACCACGGTCATGGTGTCTCTTCACAGCAATAAGAACCTAACTAAGACACTCTTTGTCATCTATGTATTAGCCATCCATCTTTCTATCTATCTGTCTGTCTGTCTATCTATCTATCTATCTATCTATCTATCTATCTATCTATCTATCTATCAGCCTATTTATCTATCATCCACTATGTATCATCTATCTACCTATCAACTATCTATCAATTGATCAATCACCTATCTGTCTAACTATCATCTATCTATCTATCTATCTATCTATCTATCTATCTATCTATCTATCATCTACCTGTCATGTGTGTATAGATTAGGATTAGGTCATGCATTTACTGAGGCTAGCAAGACCCGTGTCTGCAGGTGCACTGGCAAGGTTGAGATCCTGAAAGCTGATGCTGTGTCTGCAGCTAAAGGCCAATGGGCTCCAAATTGAGGAATATCTAATGTTTCTGCTCAAATCTGAAGTCAGGAAAAACTTTGTATCAGTTCAAAGGCATTTAGGCACGGTATTGGTTTATTATTATTTTCACTGCAACCTGTTGCTGTTAGAAAATACTTTGACACAAGCAGAGTAAGTGGGAAAAGTGTTCATTTTAGCTCATAATTCCAGAATATCACCTATCACAGCTAGCAAATCAGGGCGACCAGAACTTGAAGCAGTTGGTCACAGACACAGTCAAAAGCAGCAAGAGAACGAATGGATGCATGCTTATTAGTGTTCAGCTCTTTGCTACACTTACCCCATCTGGGATCCACAAGCTTAGAGAATGATGCCTCCTATAGTGTTCAGGTTTTCTTACATCAGTTAGCCAAGAGAATTTCTCCCTGATACACCAGTAGGCCAATTTCATCTACATAGTCCCTCTTCAAGACTTCTTCCCAGATGATCTTACATTGTGTCAGGTTGACAGTCTAAAGTAACCATCCCAGGAAGGAAGGAAAGACGGATTCTCTCTCTTGCAGGACGGTAAGCCCTTTTGTTCTATTCAGGCTTTTAGATGAGTGCTGGCTGCATTCCGGAGGGGAATCTGCTTTTTGCTCACTCTACTTATTTAAATGGTAATCCTATCTAAAACCCCCCTCCCAGGAACACTCAGAATAATGTTTGACCAAGTATCTGGGGATCCTGTGACCCAGAGAAGTTGATACATACAATCAAGCATCACACCTCCTAAAGTCTCTCCCAATCTGAACCTCTGTGTAATAAAAACCCTAGTTATCATGAGTACACAGTCAAAATCCCCTCTAAGTGGAAGCTGGGCTGTCTCCTTAGCCATTCCCTGCATGCAGGGAGCTCACAACGCCATGAAGGTGATGTGTAGCAGGATGACACAATGCAGCCACCTATGGTGGTTCTGACCTCTGCCCTTCCCAGGTGGCTGAAAGGTAAGAAATACTTTCTTCCTTTCCCCACAGATACCAAATAATGACCCCCTTGTCCGACAGAAAGGCAAACTGAGCAGGGATTTTGTAAGTGGAAAGAGGCAAATATCTTGAAATAAATCATCGAGGCTGAGACATGACGGTGAGAAGCAGCTGGAGAGCTGATTAGTAATGGCCATTCAGATCGAGCAAGATGTTTTGTAAGCACAAAAACCATAATAATAACAATAAAGTCAAATACCACAGCACTTTCTAAATGCTGATTATGTGCTGAAATGAAATTATCCTGGATAGGGCTCTGGTTTGTATGTAGTTTGAGTGTGTCTGTTTAGAGTGTGTCTGGTGAAATCTTGGTCCTCACTACAAAGAGGTGAGAGGGTAGATCCTTTAAGAAGTGGGGTCTGCTTGGAAGTAATTAGATCATTGATGCCTTGGGAGATTCTCATGGTCTCCTGTGGAACCCTCCAAGAAGAAAGCCTGATCTTTCCTCACTGGTCTGGTTTCCCAGCTCACCATGATTTTCCCTTCTCTGTTCCTTCTGTGAAGTCATCCTCCATCAGGTTCTTACCATGCTATTTAGATGATCAACTTCCAAACCTGTGAGCTAAGTGAACCTCTTGGCTTTATAAAGTACCCAGCCTCAGGTACTTTGTTGTAGCAATAGAAATAGACTTTGAACTTAGACACTGTCACACACAATGATTGCTGTACCTTTATTACCTGCTTGTAAGTAAGTCTGAGATATCCTAGTGTTAAGAAAGGTCTTTAGACTTACTTCCAGATTTGTGAGATAATTCAATTATCCTTTACTATGATCAATGACCAAATTTTGATCAATTAAATATGAGGAGAAGGCTGAAGTTTTGACCCCTTACCCCAGTATTAAGCACAGAGCTACTAACTATATAAATGAGATATATTTGTTATATATGCTCACAGACTTAAATAAACAAAGTATCATTCAGAAAACAGAATCCTTGTACCAGTTCACATTTGATCATCATGTCCTCAAAAACTTGAACTGCAGACATAAATTTTGCCATATGATTCTAATAATAGGCACTTCATTTAGATTTAAGTTAGACAAAGAGGGCTTACTATTGAAAAAATACATATAAGTATAGGATTCTCTCTCTCTCTCTCTCTCTTTCTCTCTCTCTCTCTCTCTCTGTCTGTCTCAAATGGGTATTAAGAAGGAGAAAAAAGAGTGGAGAAAGTCTTGAAAAGATTACAATGTGATCACAGTTTAAAATCACTGTAAAGTTAGGGTTTCCTCTGTCTGATTACTGAATTATAGTCACTTTCAGTGTGGAAATAAATTTTACTCCAAATGTATAAAGAATTACTTGTCCATAGGTCCATCAGCCCAACTTTAAAAGTCATCTAAGAAACACTTTAGAAAGCTCAAGATCCAGTGGCTTTCCCAGGACTGATTCAGCAGGCTTTCTTGCCCACAAATGAGGCATGTTTAGTAATAGTTGGATGTGGGCATAATTCATACTAACCTCAAACGTTTAATACCATTAATTCGTCAAAACTAATAATATTAATTCATTCAAAAATGAGATTAAACTGGGGCACCCCTTGCAGCCAGAATCCGTGACTGATGTCTCCGTGACATGGATGGCTAGGCACTGCCTGCAGGGCAGTTGCACACGGGTGGCCAATTTGGTGGGGACCATCAGCTTCTCCTGTCTTCGGTTAAAGTATCTCAGAAGGAAAGAAAAAAAAAGATGAAGAAGAAAGGAAAGGCTGCTTGTCTCTCTGCACACCTTGAACGATGTATTTTATCAGCCAGACCCATGATTGATGTTTAATGCCAACAGGGTCCCTTCATACAATTATTTTTCTAAGCAGCATTTAATGGAAATCAGCAGGTATGAAGAGCCCAGACAGGCTCACGAAATGACTGTTGCTGCTGCGGACTTTATTCCTGACCACGTAAATCACACACAGGTATCATTAAATGTAGCCATCGAGAACAGTGCAGAATGGCACGTGGCATCACTGTGAATTACGAACACTATCCACGTTCCCCTTTCTGTTTCCCTTTTTTGCTCAGTTTACAATACATCAATACTTTATCCCTACCTTCCTCTGGCCTTTCTTCACTGTTAGACATTATAAACATTTACTGAGCACCTACTATGAGTGCTAGGCACAACTAGAGCTGGACATAGGAAGGTTAACAGAAACCAGCGATGTCTTCTATGTGATTTTTTTTTTTTCATCCTGTGAGGTACCATGATGTGAGACAATCAACCCACAGCTGGCCATGTGGCTGGTGTCGATCTCCAGATGGAAGGAGAGCAAGTAACAAGA
Organism: Montemys delectorum; assembly: GCA_019843815.1. Lineage (NCBI taxonomy): Eukaryota > Metazoa > Chordata > Mammalia > Rodentia > Muridae > Montemys > Montemys delectorum. The sequence goes on along the minus strand of JADRCD010224249.1, from coordinate 11,349 downwards.
TGGTCTTGACCTAATTATTTTAACCTCATTGCTTTCTTCTCTGTGACATGGCGATGACCTGCTTTATAACCTTATCCCAAGGGAAAACATGGACAAAATGGACACATGCAACAACTAGCAAGATGCCTGTCCAGTGTTTGTATTTAATGGCTAATAGCTAACGTGATTTCATAGCAACTGTAAAGATACACTTTGTCGTTTTTGAGACAAGGTCTCATTGTGTAGCCTTGGCTGGTCTGGAGCTCACTATGTAGATCAGGATGGCTTCAAACTCACAGAGACTCTGTCTGCCACTGGAGCGCTGGGATTAAAGGTGTACACCAACCTACCTGGCAAAGCTAATGTTTCATGCTATAGCCAGTGCTTGTGCATTCTGTGTGAACAAATGAAGGGGCTCATTATAGCTATTTACTGTAGGTCTTCCCCTACCTTCCCACACAGCTGAGCCTCAGAACTACATAAAGTACCGTTTGTATTTCACTGTGCTTTGTAAATTGTTCCTTGTAGTACAGACTTCTCTGGCTGCTAGTGCAGATGACTTAGCAGGCTGACTGGATGGCTAGTGGATGAGCTTGGTGGGGATAGGGACTTCCTCATGTACTCTACTGTTTCATAAGAACTCCCCATAAGGAGGGCCGCATATCTGCAGCACATGCACAGAATAGTACCCCAGAAGCAGAACTTTGCTATAGTGTTTTTAATTAAGTAATCACTCTTTTAACTAGTTAAGAACCTAACTTCGCCATCATGAACCCAGCATTTATTATTTATTGAGATAAGCTCTGTGGAGAGCCATGTAGTGTGTTCTCTCAGGAGCAGGCAGGCTCCTCTTTAACTCTGTTACTGGATTTGTGAGGCTGTGTCTCGGATGACTGAAACAAGGCTTTGTCTTGTCGGAGTTGCTCATATCTCAAGAGACCATGGCTGGCCACCTCTCCTGAGACAAAGGCAGAGTTCTCCAGTAGTCTTTGGAGTGCTTTACAAGGACTTGGCAAAGTCATTTCTGGCCCTTTCAGGGGTCATCAACTTCAAAAATATCCCAAAATGAATAAGAACACAGGGTGAGTGGAAGATCAGCTACAAAGCTGAGCTGAAAAAAAAATAAACATCACAAAAGACCAAAAATACCAACAAAAGAAGAAAATGTATTACTGACAGAGCTACTGCCAAACTCTTAGTGTACAACAGTCAGAGATGAGTCCAAATTCTTTCAGATCTTTTGGAAATTTTTATTTTGAAACTCTACATCAAGCACAGGCCACACTGGGGCCTTGTTTATCTTTTCAAAACCTTGCAGTGAGAAAGGAGTCCCATGCTGAGCATCTGGGGAGAACGAAAGATACACAACACGCAGGGCATTATGTAGAAGAGATTAACAGTGGACTCAGAGGCATGCACTGAGACAAAAGGTAACGTAATGTGTAAGATTCACATTTGTGGTGTGCCTTATGTTTTGTTAGACAATCCTGACATAGGCCGTCCTCTAGAAATTTGAGAATTGTAAAATACTCAGAAAGATTTCACTGAAACTCTTCATTTCAATTTTGAAATGAGTGCAAAGACAAAAGTATCTGTTTGGACAAAAAGGTACATTTTAGCCATTTATTATAATTATCACTACACAGGCCTGACAGACAGATGCATTCTTTTTAAATTATTTATTGTCTGCATGCATGCACACACACACACACACACACACACACACACACACACACAAAACTCATGTGTGGAGTTCAGAAAACAAGTTCTTTCCTTTCACCATGTAGGCCTCAGAACTGAACACAAGCTGTCAGGCTTGGGGGCAACACTCTTATCCAATATGGTTAGGAGTGACCCCTGGTGTTCTGTAGCAGAGTGGAGTTAGTGATTTATTATATATTTAAAATAACTAGAGGAGGGGCTAGAGAGATGGGCCTAACAGTGCCCACTCTCAGTGTCCCCCCACAGTCCCTCACCTCCGCATGCCCCTGGCTGAAACTTAGACTCTATTTACTAGTACGTTTATTTAACAGAACTTCAGAAGAAGGAATTTCTCTGCTATTATGTGGCCCCAGATCTCTTCTAGATGACGTTTCTTTTCCAGTTGGTGGTAATTGTGCATCTATATGAGGGACGGAGTGGTATGATGTATATAAGGAGTGAGCCAAGTTAATTAGCTCCTATCCCTTTGGTGTTGAGAATATTCAAATTCTTTCTTCTAGTTTTTTGTTTTGTTTTGTTTTGTTTTGTTTTGTCTTTTGATTTTTTTAGATTTGTTTATTTATGTTATGTTTATGATTGCCTGCGTGTAGGTATGTGTATCCATGTGTGTGTCTGCATGTGTACCTGGATTTACAGGCAGCTGTGAGTTGTCACATGGATTCTTGGGAAGGGAAGCCAAGCCTTCTGCAAGAGCAGCAAGAGTTCTTAACTGCTGAGCCATCTCTCCAGCCTCCCCTCTAGTTATTTTAAATATACAATAAATCACTAACTTCACTGTGCTGTAGCACAATAGGGCTTATTCCTCCCACCTAACTTCATCTTCCTACATAGGAGCCGCCTTCTCTGTCTGCTCCCTTACCAGATTCAGATAAGCATTACTCTGTCATTAGGATTTAGTCTTCATGTGTGAGTGAGAACGAGACACTTTTCAGTTTCTTCCTGGCTTGCTTGCTTAGCACAACACCCTCCAGCGTCACCTTGGATCCTGTAAATGACAGTATTTCTTTTCTTTCAATTGTTTTTGTTTTGTTTTGGCCAGGGTCTCGGGTAGCCCAGGGTGGCCCTGAACTCACCCTGTAGCTGTGGGTGACCTTGAACTTCTGACACTCCGGACTCTGTGTCACAAGTGCTGGGATTCCAAGTGTATGGTGCCGCTGCCAGCAGCTAGGATTCCATTCATTTATGGCCAAATACAATCCTATTGTGTGCAGAGGCCACATTCTCTTTGGGTTACAAACAAGTAGGAAGAGGGCCAGAGCTGGTACTCTCCAAGGTCTTACACTATTCACAGCAGTGGAGGCTCTGAGTTCTTATAAAGAATATATTTTTCAGTCCATATACATTGCTGTCCCTTGAGACTTCACCTATAGGTTAAAAAATGAACAGCTGATTGTGTTGTCCACAGAATCAAAAGGGCAATTGTGCATCACATAAAATTAATCATGATTATGATTCTTCTGTGTATTCAGACACGAATAACAAAGAATAAGAATGTAGATGGTGGGGACCTCTGTTCTGGGGACAAAGCTTGACTACCCAGAACTGTTTCTCTGAGTTTATTGACATACTCTATTAGAAGCTGGTATGGCTGATGCCCAGAATGAAATAAATGTAGGCAAGAGATTTGGTTTCACAAAAACAGAGCAATGGCTTGCTCCGAGTGTTAGAAACAACCAGCACAGCTTAGTGGAGGCAGGGAATTTCCTGCAGGAAGGTACATGGACACAGGTGAGGGTCTTTATAAAATGGAAATTTGCAGAAGACAACGCTGTCCTGTGCTGTCCTGGAGAGAAGCTCTGTTCCTTCAAGATCTCCCACTGAAAAAAAGATACTAGAAGATGCTTGACAACTGTTATTCCAGCTGTTACCGAGTGACAGACGTTGGACCAAGCCTTAAGTCTGCACCAACTGGTCTTTACAACAAAGCCCAGGAGTCGGTAGATATTAGACACCCATTTTGTAGACTAGGAATATGAAGCTCACACCTGTCACTGTCACTGGTCGCTCATTCAGAAGTGAATTTGGCAGTTAAAACTACAGCACTGGACCACTGATGACAAGTTGGGCTTATTTGGCTCAATCTACAAGGCCTGGAAGAGGCGGTCTGAACTTGCTGTATTGGATCAGAGACCTCAGGAACCCAAACTTCTTGAATTTTTTTCTATTCTGCTTTTGTGATGAGGTGGCTTTTGTCTTTGGATTCATCCTTCCTGTAGGCTGCCACAGCGCAAAAGAAAGAAGAGAAGGACAGCTCAAATTGCCAGCCTTAACCCAAAATTTCCCAGAATCCACCCCAGCATCTCATTGGCTGGGTCGAGTCTCGTGACTTCCTGATTGCAGAAAAGGCACGAATCAGTCATTTCTTCTGAGCACAGTAGCTGGAGCAGGCCTCCCGCCGTGGGACTGGATTGTCAAGGTTCTGACCCCAAAACCTTGCTCAGGCAGTAAATGCCTTGTAACTAATAAGGACCTTACATACACATGTCCCATGACTGTCATGTGGTTGCCAAGGGAGATTTGTTCACTCTAAACACTGTGTTGAAATAGCACCTGATGGAGAAGCTCACATAGCCTTTTGGAAGAGCAAATACCTTACAACCCTCAGCGGGCCAGTGGCTTCGGGCCATTACACGAATGGTCTCTGAGCAGAGACCCTGAGCCGTATGACCGCTTGCTAAGTGGCAATCTTAAAAAGCTTGAAGACCTTGCAAGAAAAAAAAACTTCTTCTAAGCTAAATATAGAAAACGATCTCCAGATTACTATTGGCTCTTTCTCTCCATTAGCTTTGACAGTTGTTTTATGCACCCTACCCCAGCCCAGCCCAGCCCCATCTGTGTCAAATCCTCTCTGCCTGTAGTGCAAACGTAGGCGTTTTGAATCTGCACTAAAATCACGTGCTTTCCTTAGGAAACGTGAGATGCTAGCAGTTCATGAACTCAGGAAGATTTTGGTAATCAGAAAGTAGGTAGACTGCAAGTATGCAAGAGGCTGTGGGGACAAGCAAGTTCTGAAGCCAAGAGCTAAGGGAGTACACCCTCCATAGCCAGGGAAGCCACTAGAACATGACTTCCTCCCAGGATCATGACAGAACCTATGTTGTGGGAAATTGTTGCTGATGATCATATACTTTTGAGGATAGTCTCAGTTGTCAATATTCTGCCCCAAAACATACGAGATATTTGAAAATGTCTCCACGTACAAAGCATGGTCCTAAAGCTGTGAGCCGTTGCCGACTGTTTTCTCTTCCAAGGGTCGAAACGTTTTTTGTCTTGTCTTGTTTTGTTTTTTTGATTCAGTACAAGTGAGGAATTAATTCTGTTCTTTTCTGTTCTTTGGAATAGGCATTTAAGAGAGAGACTCCAGATGCCAGGCACAGTTCAGGCCCCCAGGTTACACACTCCTGGGACCAGTTTTAAGATCCAGAACCACAATGATTTTGTGCAACACGGTTTCGTGTACACTCCTTGTATCTAATTATATATATAATCATCAAATGCACATCGTTACAACTTTGTGTAGGACAAATTTGGAAAAAACAGAATTTTCACTTTTTATAAATGTTAACCCTTACCGGCACATTTGAATTTTACCATAGATAAAGCACATATGTAATTAAATTCTAGAGGTTACTTGGCAACTAAGAAAAACACAGGGATTATAAAAAATATATAATTATTATAATACTTTCTGTCCACAGGGCTGCTCTATTCATTTTGGTATTTGCTTATGATCTTGTCTAAGCAGATACTTTTAAGATGGAAAATGCCCACTCCCTCCATGTTTCTGTTCCTGAGGCTATTCTAACATACCTTAGGCCAGATAACATATAAGTCAAAGAAATGTATTTCTCACCTGGCAGTGGTGGCACATGTCTTTAATCCCATCATTTGGGAGGCAGAGGCAGGCAGATCTCTGAGTTTGAAGTCAGCCTGGTTTACAGAGTGAATTCCAGGACACCAAAGCTACACAGAGAAACCATTTCTCAGATTAAAGAGAAAGAAAGAAAAGAAAAAATAAATGTATTTCTCATTGTTGTAGTGCCTGGGATTTAGGGAGTGTTAAGGGCTCATGCTCCATCTCTAAGATGGTGACTGGTCCTCCGTCCACACATTGCAGGAGCATGGGAAGTGGAGGCAGCTTTCTGGAGTCTTTCGCTTATTTATGTGCTTTTCCCATCTCTATCTATTCATCTATCTATCTATCTCCTGCCTAACTATCATCTATCTATATCTATCTACCATCAATCTATCATCTACCTGTCTATCATCTATTATCTGTCTATATATCTATATCTATCATCTACCTATCTGTCTATCTATTATCTATCAACTAAGTATCATCTGCCTATCTATCAACTATCTACCATCTATCCATAACTATCTATCTGTCTGTCTATCTATCTACTATCTACCTACCTACCTACCATCTGTCTATCATCTACCTGTCTGTCTGTCTATCTACCATCTGTCTGTCTGTTTATCTATCTATGTATCTATCTATGTATCTATGCATCTCTCTATGTATCTATGTGTCTATCTTATCTTATCTATCTATCTATCTATCTATCTATCTATCTATCTATCTGTTTATTGGGAGAGGGATCTGTACATGCCATGGCACATGTGCAGAGGTCAGATGTCAACTTTACAGGATCTGGTTCTCTGCTTCTATCACATGGGACCCAGGGATCAAGCTCAGGTTGGCAGGCTGAGCCATCTCACCAGTGTCTTTACAGAAGAATGAACCTAACTTTCCAGAGCAAAGCCCTCATGGTTCACTCCCTTCCCAACGACTATTCCTCTTCATACTGTTGTACTGGCAGATACATGTCAACATAAATTTGAGAGGATATAGTATTTGAATCATTACATCATTTGATCATTGCATCTTCATGCTTTCTTTTATTAAAACTGAGTTTTAATTACATGTATGTGTGTATCTGTGTGTAAGTATGTACATGTGTGTATAGTGTGTTTTATTTTATTCCTTGGTGCTGGAATTCTGGACTGTTGCAAGCCATCCAGTGTGGGTGCTAGGAGCCATATTTGAGTGTTCTGGAAAAGGAGAATCCACTCTTACCTGGGGAGCCCTTCTCCAGCTCCCTACACTGTCACTTTATGGGACATGAAAAATGCTATTTTACACATTTTATGTATTCTCACGGGATTTGTTGATGTTCCATCACTCCCAAAGCTCTGGCATGCAAGGACTTGGACTAAGCTCCACACTTAAAAAGCTACTGTGGTGAGCCTGCGTGGCTTTTCCTGGAAGGACTTTCTGAAAAACACAAGGACCGGATTAAAGGAGGCCTCTAGTCAGTACTGTCTCTCATCTGCTCAGCTGAAGTTTCCAAAGTTTCAGGCCCACCGTGTCTCCCTTTAAGTTGAACATGGCTGGTGGTTTCTGAGACCCCTTTCTGTAGACAGAGCCCCATCCTCACTCCTAGCCTGGTCTCAAATGGACCAGGCTGTGCGAAATGTTTTCATTTCCCATTGACTGGTTGTGTATTTCCCTTGTGTTAATCCCTTGTTAATGGACACTTTCTTTGAGCCAGCTGAGATTGGAGTTGTGCTGTCTTTGTGACTTTAGCAGATTTTATGACTTGGATATCTTTGTTTTTGTTATTTTGAGATTTTGGGATTTTGTCTGTTCATCGATATTGATTCTCTCAGTGAGAGATGGCCCAGGCTCCCACAGTTTCTGTTTGTGTTTGATCTACAAACAGTGGGAGGGACTCCTCAGACTGCAAATGTTTTCCTTCTCTGCTTCAACTGGGAAAGGCAGAGCCATTAGCAGCTCCCACCACTGGAAACAGATGAATGGGGCTTTAAACCCAGGTGTGGGGGTGTGGGGTGAGATGCTGCGTTTGTCATTTAAATGAACTCAAGCCTCTGCTCTGGGGCATTCATTTTAGAGAGCCATGTGGAAGAGTGAAGGGTCTCAATGACTGCTTTCTGAGAAGTGTGAGGAGAAATACAGTTCATTCTTTAGAGCTCTGCCCTTTACTAGCTCTGGGAAAATCATTTGCCTGTCTGATTCTCCATTTTAACTCTATGATGAAGCTGCAGCAAGTCTAGGTGGTACATGTTTGTAGAGACAGGAAGAAGTCTGAGTTGGAGGCTAGCCTGGGCTATATAGTGAAACTCTGTCTCCACAAACAAAAACATGGGCCCGGAGATGGCTAGGTTAAAAAGAAAAACCAAAAACCAAAAAACTTGTCTTTCAAACATGAATACCTGAGTTTGGATCGTTCAGAACCCACATAAAAAGCTGGACATGATAGGTATATTTGTCATCCCAGCAACGGTGAGATGGGAGGCGACAGGCAGATTCTTGGAAGCGTGTGGGCCAGCTAACCTCACCTGGTGACATGCCAGGCCAATAGAAGACCCTGTCTCTAACAAAAGGTGTAAAGTGCCTGAGGACTCACAATGAGGCAGCCACTTGACCTTCACAGGCATATCTGCTGAGGGACCCAACATCCACACAAGTGCACCCCCACACACACATAAAACAAAACGAAAACATTAAAAGTTCCTGTAGTACAGTGTTGGGATAATCTCTGGTGCACTGTATATTTCTGTACCGGCAAAGATTGGAGTAGGGGCTGGACTTGGGTATTTTTATGAAGTATCACCTGTCGCAGTGTTTTGTAAACATCTTCTCCATCACCTTCTGATTGGTTTAATAAAGAGCCGACCAGCCTATAGCAAAGCAGGAGAGGAGAGACGGGACTTCAGGGCAGAGATAGGGACTCTAGGAAAGAGTCAGGTATGAGAGATTCTCCAGGAAGAACCACAGGAAGAAACAGGTCCAGGGACCACGTGGCAGGACGTAGATTAGAATAAATGGGTTAATTAAGTTATAGGAGCTAGTTGGAAAATAGCCTACTCAAAGGCCTGAGCTTTAATAAACAATGTCTCTGGGTCATTACTGGGTGGCTGGCGAGTCCGAGATAGGAAGCAGGAGTAGATGCTTTAATTTCTTAGATCAATAGACAAAAAGGAAGAACATTTCTTTAACTGTTACTATATGCTCAGGTGCATTTCAACAATATATACTTATTTTTACCAAGCAACAGTAGGGCTAAACCGTAGGCCCCACTTGTCCAAGTACAGATAATTTCCTGGGATGCTGGAGGCTGTTGTTGTTATAAGATAAAAAGTCATGTGTTTTCACTTCAATAGACGAGGTTGGTTGCCCCCAACTCCGTGGTCACACATAGGTGGAAGATATGAAGCAGGAAGTACATCAGGATATATGTTTGTCCCCACGGGACAAAGGCAGACAGTAGGTGGCCCTGTGGGTTGGACCTTTAGGCAAACAGTAGGTAGCCTTGTGGGTTGGACCTTTATAGGCATCTGACTGACTTAATTCAGCAGCATTCTCTGGGAATTCTGAATGTGAACCTGGTTAGTGCTCATCTTCCTGGCCAGTATTAAATAGAGCTTACTTTAATTGGACAATCATGGATTTGGTCTCTCTCCTCGAAGCCCTTAACACTGCAACCTTGTGGATATCAGCATGTTTTACAAGAGGACTACATTAAAATATGGGTACAAGTTTTATGCTATGTATGCTATGCTGGGCTAAAATCTGTCACATAATTGTTTCATATAGGAAAATGCGCCTTTTCTCTCCCTTAGACTTTAAGTTCTTAAAGGAATGTTATGAATATGAAATGCCCTCTCCCAACACTAATGTTTTTAAATTCCTATCCCCAGCTGGTGGGACTGTTGGGGGGGGGGTGTCGTGGGACTTTTTTGGTAGAGGTAAGTAAATAGAGATGGGCATTTTGGAATGTTGGAAAGGAAGAATGTCATTGTCCCATAAAGGAAAACACAAACAAAGCAAAATAATTAGGCAAGGTGATTCCTTTTTGTAAAAGTGGCGTGTGTCCCAGAACCCACGTAGGCTAAAGAGCACAAATTGCTGAGATGGCCTCTGACTTTTGTCCCTAATATAGGTGGTGACAGTCATCAAGGTCATGTTCAACTATATAGAGACCCAACTCATTGTGTTTTTATTCTTAAAAATGTTCTAGGGCTGTGGTTCTCAACCTTTCCAATCTTGTTACCCTTTAATACAGTTCCTCATGTAATGGTGACCCCCCAACCATAAAATTATTTTAGGTGCTACTTCACAGCTGTAATTTTGCTACTGTTATGAATTGCAGTGTACATATCTGTTATGTAGATGGTCTTAGGTTACCCCCTGTGAATGAACAACTGCTCTAATGAGAGTAGCTTTCTCTGTTTCCTCACATTCCTGGAGATGACGTAATGGGTCAAAAGATAGCAGCTTTCATGGTCTCCTGACACATCTGGAGGTGATTTAACAGGGACTTCACAGTTATTTTGTTGAGCCATGTTTTAATTCTACTCAGGTCTGAGTCTCCCATGGACACATTTGTCAGCCGAGGAGATGATCATCACCAGGGGTTCTCAGATGTTGGTCTCTCTAGAACAATCAAGCCTGATGGCCTATCAGAACCACTTGGGCTTTTCACAATGATCCATGCCCAAGCTGTGCCACAAACCAGTATATCAGAGCTGCAGGAAGGAGAGCAAAGCCCGGGCAGCCCTGAACCCTCTTCCCCACCTCTAGCGGTTACAGAACATAGCTAAGGTGGAGATCCATGGCTTTGAAAGGATTCTGCTTGGCTATAAGATGACTATCTAGAGTCGATAGAAATCAGAACACAGCTAACTACATTGAACCTCAGATGTATAACTTGCTCACTAGGATGGCAAAGATGAATGTGTGACTGGCTTTGCCCTGTAGAAACAATCAGAGAAAAGCTGCTTTGTAATGGGTAAAGACAGAGAAAGGAAATTGGGTCACACAGGGAGAAAAGGACTGAGCCATGGATCCCACTTGGAGACGCTTCTAGAAAACAGGTGACTCAGAATAGTCCCAGTACCCTGCCAGTCACCTTCCTGCCTCAGGGCATTTGCTCTTCTTCCAAGGTCATAGCTGCTGTGTGTTCTGCTTCAGGACCTCTCCTTTCTATCCTGTCTGTGTCACATTCCTCCCAAAGGCATGTGTGGTGGTTGAATATGTTTGGACCATAGGGAGTGGTACTGGTACTGTTAGGAGGTGTGAACTTGTAGAAGGAAGTTTGTCACTGTGAGGGTGGGCTTTGGAGGACTCCTCCTATGCTTAGACTCTACCCATTGCAGAAGAGAGCTTCCTCCTAGGTGCCTGAGGATGTGAGTCTTTCCTGCCTTTCTTGCCTTTGGATTGAGATGCAGACCTCTCAGTTCTCTCTCCAGCACCATGTCTGCCTGCATGCTACCATGCTTCCTGCTGCCATGCTTCCTGCTATGATGATGATGGACTAAAGTGCCAAAACTGTAAGCCAGCCCCAATTAAACATTTGCCTTTATAAGAGTTGCCTTTGTCATGGTGCCTCTTCAATAGTAATGGAAACCCTAACTAAGACAGGTGCATTCTCTCTTCCATTTGTTAGATTTTTATAAAACACTTATAATATGCCAGTGAGTCTTCTATTGGTATATACACCACAGTTGCCTGGGGAATATGGTTTCAGTTGTATTTCTATCCCAGACACGATCCTAATTCAAAACAAACATTTCTCACATCTGTTCCAGTACACTGGAGTTAGTGGATCTATATGCCCCCCC
>JADRCD010224248.1:45072-97626 GCA_019843815.1 Montemys delectorum | reverse complement strand
CTTTCTTTCTTTCTTTCTTTCTTTCTTTCTTTCTTTCTTTCTTTCTTTCTTTCTTTCTTTCTTTACATTTTTCTTTATTTGAGACATGGTCTCTCTGTCTAGTCTTAGCTGTCCTGGAGCTCTCTATGCAGTCCAGGTTGGCCTTGATATTTTCCAAGATATCTTGATAAACACGTATTGAATGACTGTTGTTTGTATTTAAATAATTTCCAGATGTGTTCTTTATTTTCTTGATTTTAAATGTTATCATAAAGAAGTGTGTTTTGTTACATTTCATTTATCACATATTTGCAGAATAAATGAACAGGTTAGGACTGAAAACAGAGAATGATAAAAGTCAGAAGACACTCAGACAGGTGTCAAGGACATTTCATCTCTTCATTAAGGCTCATTCCCAGAGAAAACTGGTGTAGAACTGACAAATTGTTTAATCAAATTATTTATTCTAAGAAGCAAATAATCCAATGAAAGAGTTGTTTATGTATTCATTCTTGTTATCAGTTTATTGCATAAAATATAAATTGGTTTATGTTTTCATTTACACTGTGTCCTAAACTGCTGTAGAGAAAGAGAACATTTTACAGACTTTAGTTGAGTGACACTATCATCCCAGAGTCCTCGTGAATCACTGTAGTTATTCAAACCCAAAATGAACTCCCTTTACCCCTAGCCACAGATCTGTGGTGCGGTGTTTCTTTTCATCTCACTGCTGGCTGCATCTCTGCTTGCCCCCTGCCCTGCTCACATGTTTTGTAAGTCTCTGTTGTGTGCCACTGTCAAAGGAACGTCTTTATTTGTTCTCAAAGGAAGTGTTATAATATTCCTTCCCTTTAATTTAAATTTTAACTGTTACTTTTGACAAGGCCTTTCCTTTGTTCAAATGCAAAGATTCAGCTTTGACATGCTGTGCTTTTTTATGTTTGCATTTTCGTAGTGCACTGATGTTCTGGATTTTGCAAAAGACAATGTGTGGCTTCAAATTCGTCTAATAAAATGCCATTTGTACACAGTAGCAAGAACAGTTTAGGACAGCATTACATTGACATGACTCTAAAGTCTAATAAATACTTGATGGTTTTTCAGAAAAACCACAATTTGAAGAAACGGACACAAACATTGTTTTGTTTTTCCAGGCATTTTTTTTTTCATAAAACTTCCCGGGTCCACAAGCACTAGCTTACCTGCAGGGTAGCGCTCGATGACTGGCCAGCTGTCCACCTGTAACGTGGCATTGCCACCACTCCTCGTGAAACGTACTACATGGTATTTCCCATCATTAATGATTGCATTAGATTCTTCAATGGCGATGTCGTCTGTCCCAACATTAAACTTAACTCCAATTTTTCCTTGGTGCTGTTAGGAAGGATGGGGGAAAAGGTCTTGTTAATTCAACAAATTAGCACTTGATCAGAATTGCATAGCAAGCATTGTTCAAGAACATGCATTGGACAACAGCTGCATCTTCTGATTCATTTCTGAAAAACTGCATGCAATAGAAATAAGATCTTGACATCTGCCTAATTCTAAGACATCTCTTTCATAATTGGTATTTTGACTGACACATTTGCAAGAGAATTGAACTGCCTTCTTCCCAGGGACTGCCACTGAGAAGGTGCACAGATGCCTGCCTGAGAGCATACATCCTCATGTCCTCTGATATATCTCCTTTAATCTCCTAATTTCACAAGAAAAACACGGATTGAAACCCCCCCTTTTAATAATGAGAGAAATCAGAGCAATGAAGCCCGTTTAGATCCAAATGGCAGATGCTCACAATACAAGCCCTATCTGTAACAGGACAGGCAGAGAAATACGAATTCACTAATATGATTCTTAGTCATTAGTTTCAAACCGCCAAGACATTAGCGGCTTAAGACACATTCATTGCCTTTTCCTTGCAGATGATGAAACTGTGTCATAAGGCTGCAGTCTCTTGTTCAAGGACACACAACTTAGTAAAGACAAACTGGAACTAAAGTATGATTCCCTAATTTTTAGGTTACATATTAGCTAAAATGAAGTAAGCCTACTTATCTACAATTAACACACTATTTGAATTATGCAAAGCAATATTAAAAATTATTTTATGGGTAAAGGTGTGACTGGTACCTTCAGAATGTCTTCACCTATGGTGTCAAGAGAAACATGTACCTGTGCCCTCAACCTCTGAGAAGTGTTCTCTGGTAGCACAACTGTCAACCCTACCATGAACTGAGCTGATTTTGAAAGCACGGATATTTTCACATAATAAGTAGTACAGGCTATGGGCATTTCAGGCCCTTGTCAGAGTAGACTCAGACTATCTATCTGTAAGTTCCCCTTTCAACAAGCCTTAGTTGAGAGAAACAACACTGGAGGAAGAGGGTTTTAAAGAACACAGCGGGTTTTAAACGAGAAGTCAGGAGGTTTGGAGTGCATACTTGGACCACATGTATACATTTAGACTGTCGAAGGCTTTTCACTACTAAACTAGGCAATATGATGACATCAGTGTATAATAGAAAATCTTATATTCAAAAAATATCTCTCAAATAAAACTAGATTAATTTAAGAAAAATGTCCAAGATACTGTTTTAGACATTACTAAGAACATTAGAGTTTTCTGTATCCCATGTATTTATTGTGCATGAAGGAGTTCTGATTATTTAATTTAGTTTTAATGCTTTTGTTTTCATTTATTTTAGGCTTGATAAACAATAAACAATTTGACTTTAAAATATCACATTTCTTTCTCTTCTGAGTATTTATGTATTGATTAATTAGATAAATGCTTATGGCCTATTATAAATACTTGTTATTCATTTTCTAAAAAAATCTATATATGTATTCGATAAGCTTTGATTGTACTGAGTCTTGCTTCCTCCCTTATTCTTCCCCTAATTTCTCCTCTCCCCAATTTCTTTCTACCCAAAATCATGTCTTTTTCGTATATATATTAAAAACCCACTGGGTCTGCCGATCTACATGTGGTGGTAGGGCCACCCACTGAAGAATGAGCAAGTTACCTGGGGCCACTCCCCAGCACATTCCCTTCATATGACTTAAATGAGATTCTTACAATGTCCTCTAGACTTATCTCATATGTTAAAGTTATGCATTAGCTTTTATTCAAATATATTTATGTTTATTTAAATACATTAAGTATGCATAAATACCTCACTAATTTATTAAAATAAGTGGATAGTTATTTTGCTAAAATGAAGAAATAACAGATATTGATGGGACTGGGAAATCTGCGTGAGGTTGTGTATCCTAGAAATGACAGGGAAGCTTCATTTACGACACCCCAACAATATGGCTACCTGAACAGAACCTAAACAAGCACAATACCAAAATAAACATGCTAACATGGAAGGGGTAAATCTCATGGATGCTCAAGCATAAACAAAGAATTCACATTCCCACTTAGAAGAGGGAAGAAAATAATCATGAGATGCAGAGGGAATGAGGGACTTGGGTGGGAGAGAGGAGGAGGAGGAGAAAATGGGAGCAGGATCAGATATGGGAGTGGGGAACAGGAAAGAATCCCAGAAGGCTAGGAGAATGAATGTACATATGCAGGTTCAGGGGAAGGGAGATGGGGAGAGAGACTCTCAGGACTCAATAGGGGTGATTTTAGTCAAAATGCCCAACAATGGAGAAAGGGAACTTTAAGAGTCCACCTCCAATAGTTAGACAGGACCATAAGTGGAGGGATGGGATTACTAACCAACAGTCAAAATTTCTGATCCTGAAATTTTTCTGTCTAAAAGAACTCCAGGGACAAAAATTGAGAAGAAACTGAAGGAAAGTCAGTCCAATGACTGGTCCAACTTGGGATCTATCTCATGGAGGGTGGGAGGGCACCAAAGCCTGACACTATTACTCCATTACTGATGCTATGATGTGAGCCAATGGGGAGGAGGAATGAGATGAGAAACTGTGGAAGAGGAGACAGCGAAGCAGGGTGGAAATGGCTGGAGTATAAATAAATAAAATAAATTAAAAAATATTAAGGCAGTCATCATATACATACAAATAACACTAAATAGCTTGAACAAGATGTATTTCAAAATTTATGAATATAGAATAATTAAAGAAAAGGAATCTATGAATCTGAGAGGGAATCGTGGTGAGTTGGGGTGGAGTGGAGTAGGATAGAGTGGGATGGGGTGGAGAAGGGTCAGGTGAGGTGGGTTAGGGTGGAGTGAACATAGGAAGAGAGTGGAGAAAGTAAAAGAAGGGAATGATGCAAACATACTTTAATTTCAAAAATTAAAAGTGAGGAAGTTATTTCTTATTGTGTAAGTGTCATCATGTGCACATGTATACGCATACACCAAGGGGCACATGACAAGGGGGAGGGGAGTCAAAGGACAACTTAAAGACTTAATTGCCCCCTTACACTGCAGGTTTCACTCAGTGCAGAATCAAACTCAGATCCATTTGGCTCAGTGGCAAATGCCTTCGCATACTGAGCCATTTTAACAACTTCTTTGGTAAGAGATTTCTAATATGTGCTTAAGAACTCTTAAACCCTAAGTAAGTAGACTTCAAGAAGTTAAGGGAGTACTCTCAGCTCTGTGGTGGCTACTGTAGCATTAGGACAGCAAGATCCCTTGTGCTCCTTATCCCTTCCTGCTCCTTCTGCCTCATCCCTAGAAGATGCATGGAGAAAGAAAAAATGAATGACAGAAACAAGTGTAGTAACTATTCTTCTTCTCCCACCACAGGTGGACTCCAAGTGTGGTTCACGCAGACACTACTGGGCACCTTTAAGGTAACCTACAATTATTACTATAGGTGAGACAGACAGCTACACTTACTTTCATTGCCCAAGAGTGGGTTTTATGCTCTCTAGGAGGACACTGAAGACTGGTATGGCTTTCCCTAGATTTTCTTTGTGTTGGGATGGAAACCTCCCAGGACAGTTTTAAATTGTTCTATCTTATGGTTGCAATCTAATAAGTACATGACGGTACTTGTTAATCCAGAGTTAATTCATTGGGATTTTCTTCTGATATTAATGTCTTTCTTGTAACAGAAGAGATAAAACAAACAAAACAATACAAAAACAACCTCTTTCAACATTGCTCTAAGAAAATGACTACAGTAGTATGTTCTCATTAAACTCTTATTAGGGACAGCCAAATTTTGTGAATAGACATATCTTCATGCTATAGCATAACAAATGTCTCAGTCGTTAGAGAGATTGCACTGAAGACAAAAATACTAGGTTCTTCCAAACGGTCCATGTTCAGTACCCATGTGTATCTAGAGCTCTGCTCCAGGACAAGGGGCCATGTTAGGGCCTCCTTGGGCATCTACACACATGTGACACACTTACACACATGCATTACAAACAAATCTTAAATATATCACCACTTTACAGATAGATAACTGCTTTCAATTTATCCTTAACCTCTTTTCATAATGTAAAACATAAAATGCTTATTTCCTAGGGTACACAGAAAAGGCTAGAATTTCCAATGTTTGATTAATTGCCCATATTAAATAATTAATTATGAAACATCAAAGGTCACTTGCTTGGAGAGGTCCTGGCTTTTAAACAGTGTCCTGTCCATATGTTCCTGGGTATGACAATATGTTCCCTCCACTCTGAATAGCTTTAATATATAATGGATTCAAACTTTGTGAAGTAGCTAGTGCAGAAATGAAGATCACCAGAGTTGGGAAAAATAACTCCTACTACAATTCACTGTCTACTTTACTTTATGCCAAGACTTTGGAAAATCAATTTCAATATAAATGATAGCCAAAGAAACATCTGTCCCCATGGGAAAAAACATTTAATATAGTGAAATATCAAATACTACTATGAAGAGTATTTTGTAAATCTTGTATTTCCTTCCTCCTAAAAGCTATAAATATGCTTCAAACCTAGCTCATCGTGTCACGATAGAAAGACATTTCAATTATATAAATATAAAACTTGTTGAACTTTCTTTCCAAATGAATATTAAAATTTAAAAGAATTCATTTCAAATCTTTACTCCTCAGGATTAAGTTTGATTGTCTTGGTAAATTCTCATGAAAAATGCATTAGCACAACCAATAGTCATTTCCGTGGACATGTGCTGATCTCTTTGTATTATTGTATCTTGCTTAGAATGAATAACTGTCTCATGCCATAATTTTGAAAATCTATTCTAAGAACATCAGTAATGAGGCATTTATAATTGAATCAAGTCTTTTATGGATTCATTAAATAAATAGAGACAAAGGTAATTATTAATTTTTTTTCACAAAAGCTCATTTCTGAATAAGGATTATAATACCAAGCCATGCTAAAAGGAAATGTCATGAAATATGATACTGGATATGTATTTGAAGGTTCTAACAAGTATAATCACACTGTCTAATTCCTTATGAAATTATATTCAATTGAAAATATGTTTGGACCAAGATTGAGATTTAATGATATTCTTGATATCTAGAGTATACTTCAAATAAGGTATGTATGTTGCTCATTCAGTTATATTGTAGTCTATCTGCATACAAACTAGATAAAATACAATGTACACATACAAAAATATTGTATTATATGTGGCATAAAATATGCTCCATGAGATCCTAAAGCACAAATTCTATCCCTTTTTTTATTTTGTGTTTACTTTATCTATGCCCAGAAAGGAAGTAATAAAATGTAAAAACTGCTTTTGTCAGTATTTTATTTATCATGCTCTTTCTTAGCAGCAACCAACAGGAAAGAGTGCAACCCTAGGAAGCATGCAGCCCAGCAGTGAGTCCTGTTTACTTTCTATGAGCATCTGACACGTACTGTGACTTACTCCCATGCTCCAGAACTGGGGAAGAACTAGACAATGTGCTCATGTGCACCAGGCGACTGTGCTCACTTTAGAACAAAGGATGTGTCCGTCCCAGGATCCAGACCTACCAGGAGCCAGAATTAGGCAGTGTGCTGTGCTTTCTTTCTCCAGAGACTAGTCCTCATCAGAGAGCCAATGTCCTATGGCAGGATGAGGTTTGTGGGGCCTGAGGTCACTGTTACTGACACAGTGCAGGGACTGACAGTAGAGAACCACCTGTTCTCCCTCCCCAGAACAAGTGAGCTGAAGATTGCTCATTGGGCCCTAACATATTCCAAAGTCAGGGACCTAGTATTGGCTGGAAAGGACTGTGTTTATTAATATAGAGATTTATAATGCCAATAAGTAGTTTTAGTCTAGTATTTCAGCAAACCCCCTTATATCCCTATGGACACTCCCATGTCACAAGTTCTCACTGCCCTGCTTTCCTACCACTTAGAAGTATCCTTCTTTACACATTCTGTGAATATATAAGTTGAATTTTTGGTATTCACTCTATGTGTAAGGACCTGTGAAATGGTGGCTTACTTATTTATTTACTTATTTGTTTTGATTTTATGTCTGAGAAAGTCTTTACTAAACTTATGAAGATAAGTTATGCGTGCAAATATTAAAAACACATCAAAAAGCAGAACGAGTGTCAGTGAAGAACAAGATGCATTGAGGCATGGGTATGAAGGATCTCAGGAGCCTCTCACTGTGCAGGTGGACACAGTTTATACAGAGAAAGCTATAAAACAGCCAGTGTAAACCCCACCTGCACATATCGGTTCACTGTGTTTTCCTACTTCTTGTATCATAGAATGCTTGCTAGAGGCTATCCATTGAACTGTATATATTCACAGTGCACGTCACTACAGCATACCTGAATATCATAGGACACCTAAAAGCTACATCCTTAGAAAGCTCCAACAAGCTTCCCCAAGTTTCACACCTGATAAGGATGGGTAACTAGAAGCTGATCCAGTTGGTGGGGCTTTTTATAAAAAAATGGCTTTAGCCATGTCTGTGCTCCAGGAAGAACATGAAACCAGAATATCCTAAAGACTGAATTACAAGGAAGTTTTCTACTTTTTTTGTTTTGTTTTTTTTTCGAGACAGGGTTTCTCTGTATAGCCCTGGCTGTCCTGAAACTCACTCTGTAGACTATGCTGGCTTCGAACTCAGAAATCTGCCTGCCTCTGCCTCCCAAGTGCTGGGATTAAAGGCTTGCGCCATCATTGCCTGGCACAGGGAAGTTTTCTACTAAGTGCTAACAATTATACAACATAGAACTCAAAGTAAACAAGCTCCAGGGTGATACAACTCAGACAGATCTCACTTTAAGAGAGACATATTTTAAAACACAGCACATTTATTTTCCCATTCAAATTGCATTGATGATAGTATGATTTGACTTGGTAGGATATCTTCTCTACTATGTTCCTGTTCTCCAAAATTCTGTTCCTCTCCTGGCAACTTGACCCTGAGAATGATGCTACCACCTCAGAGGCTACCCCTCTCCTTGTCTTAAGAGTGCCTAATCAAACTCTGTACACCTTTGACAGTCCTCATTTTTTTATATCGCTGTTGTTTTCTAAAATTTTAAAAACAGTTTAGGATTGTAAAAACAATAGCTTAGTAATTATACCCTTCAAATCACATAACAGACTACTTTCACGTTTGGATTTCTCACAAATTTGCTTATGCATAATATTCAAATAAGTTGTAATTCACAGACAATAATATAAAACAACCTCATAAAAGTAAGTATACTGATCTTATTTCAAAGGCAGCTGCACACCCCATCCCCATTGTATGATCCCACAATGTGTCTATCATACTCATATACTTGATTCATGAGAAGATAGACATTAAATTCTTAGCTCACTTAATATTGCACAGCACTCAAGATCCATTACTTTCATTACTACTAATATTTTTGTTATTCTATTGAAAGATGCTGTTTAGCTTTAGAGCAGGTCAGCAGGTGTAGGTATGCAGGGTAGATTTGCTAGATGACATCTCCTTAGCTTTCACAACGGCTCTTGTAACAAGATAACTATCACACCAGCAAGGAAGGATCCTTATTTACAATTCTGGTACTATGAAAAACATGATGACCAAGGTGATTCTTATAAAGAAGGCATTTAATTGGGGATTTGCTTACTGTTTCAGAGGTCTATTCCAACATCATGGCAGGGAGTATAGTGGTATGCAGGCAGGTGCTGTGGCAGTAGCTGGTAACTACATCCTGATCCACAGACAGAGGAAGAAAACCAGTTCTGGCATGGGTTTTTGAAAAGGCAAAGGCCACCCCTAGTGACACATTCCTCCAACACATCACATTGCCTAATCCTTCTCAAATAGTGTCACTTAAGATGATTAAGCATGCAAATATATGAGCCTCTAGGGATCATTCTCATTCAAACCACCATAGAAGCTAGGAATCAGAAAATCAGACACAGGACATCTAGTATTTACCACTGGGTTCAAAAAAGAATTTTATAATCCTACTGTATGTGTATGTTTAATGAATTGCTTTGCCATGGATGCGCTGAAGCATGGAATGCTTAACAGTGTAGCCTCCTTGTTCCTTTGGATGTCATTTTGGTTCTAGAAAAGTCTAATTACAAAGGAAAAATATCAGAAATATTGTTTAAAAAATAGAAATTACCTCTTCAGTTGTGGTTTTTAAACACACACCAACAATACCTAATTAAAAAATCAGTCAGTATTAGAAATTTTCAAAATTTATAAAACAGATTGACTCTTGGATTTTATTGTGCTTTAAATATAGGACTTCTTTGGTTGGAGAAAAAAGATTTCCCATTAGATTGACATGTCAATAGCCTGAGTTGCCTTCAACACCTCATTGGAAAATGGAAGAGTTTGTCTTTTTGGATAAGAAACCATCCCAATTTCTTGCCAAGAATGTAGGACTTGATAATATAAGTGAAAAATGATAACTGAAAATAGACCCTGAGTTCTGTTGATGATACAATCCTTCAGTGCTTTTCATCCAGTACATCATTTATCAATAGATAAAATGAAATCAAAGTTAAAATAATAGGTTGGGATTCAGATGACTCAATGATTCACTAATGTGTTCTTGAATAGAACAATAATTGTGACAATAGTATTTTGGGATCTTCCCAGCATCATTTATGAAGCCAGTATAGGGTTATGCTTCACGTCTGTGATACTATTTTGTAGGTTTCCACTAAACTACAGATTCAAGATCAAGACTGTTTAGTGTTAGTGTGAATAGTACACTATTGCACGATACACTACAGCTGAACAACAAAACTGATGGCCTCTTGAAAACCAGCCATCTCACCAAGAGTTGCCACCTCTGTCTACTGAAACACTAACCACTACAAAATAGAAAAGTGGTCTGTAAATGTCTTTATCTGTAAAACATTTGTTTGTAAACTTCTATTCTCCAAATAACAGAGCAGAAATAAAACAGAGAAAGAAGTGGACCTTAGGTTGGTGCCCACAGAATTCTTAGTTTTCCATTGGTAATGCTTGATGTTACATACCAGTTTCTGTGACATTAAGACATTAGCTAGGCTTGTGATTTACCCAAGCAGTAGCTCATTATGTATAGATTGTTTGGGGTTCTTGCTATGTTTTGTTTTGTTTAAATGACCGATGCTTTAAAAACCTTTGGTTGAATGGTAAATTTGTGTTGTTCAGATTGTATGGTCATTCAGGGAACCTTTACAACATATATTGTGCTGCAGGTGCTGATTAAAGCCATAACCTTTGTTTTTCTGCTTCTGTGGCTGTGGGCCATTACAGAGCTTGTTATTAACCTTCACCAAGAACTGGACAGGGAGAGGCTGTTCTGTCAATTCTGCAAGATGTTGGCATTTCTAGGTAAAAAGTTTTTCCTGTAAAGGAGATTTGGGATTATTTGTGGATTTCATTTACTTGTTTCCTAGGACTATCATTTCTGTACAGCATGACTCTAATTATAGTCTAACTCTAGTGTTCTGTATTTCCATACCTCAGAGCATAATGTTTCTCAGACAAATAGACAAAGCATCTTTAGATGATAAATATAATCTTCTACACATGAGAATGTTATCGTAGTGAGTAGTTTATAGGTAAAACCAAAATTAACTTCTGGATATTTTTTAAAATAAAAAAATCATGAAAACAGATGAAGAGCCTAATGTATTATTCCTAATACCTCAGCTGATACATCATAGAGACAAACTTACAGTGCATATATTTCTTTACAGGTAATCTTACTGTCTTAAATCATGACTTATGAGCAAGATGTAATAGCCAAGTTATATATTCATACTGGCTTGATGTAGTAAATGCTTTATGATGCTATCTTAGTTATCATGAGCTTAGAGCAGAGCCCTAACATGAAACTTACTCCAAGACAACAATGGATATGCTGTCTTTCTTCTTTCCTTTCCTTTCTTATTGACTTCTGCTCCAGGACTACTTGCTTGTCATTCTTAGAAAAAGTGAGTGTGTGGGGGCCTAGGAATGCCAGCCCCACAAGACACTTTGTACAGAATCAGCAAGGCTCTATTATCCACAGAGTAGAAAGTAATAATTACCAGAGCTATCACAAAAAGAAATCTATACTTCTGTCAGGCACAACAGAGTTTTCAGAGGAGAATATGGGGATTTTCCAGGCTAAATCACTAGTAGATTTGCTCTATTTTAATTTTCATAAAATGATATACTGCCTTAAAAAGATGCCAAGAAATAGTTATCACATATCTTTTAGCTACAGCATATTTTGGAAGAGTACTCTACCACTTTCCGTGACTAAAATTAATTTATAATATATGCTGCGGTCTAAGTTGACACACATTCATTTCTGTATACATCATGGTATATTTTTAACAAATAAAATTATATGGCTACTATAAACCATGAAATTTAGTACATAACAATGTTTGTTTATTTACTTCTTCAAAAATTACAAACAAAGTAAATGATGTATGCTAGTATTCTGTTAATTCCAGATAAAACGTAGCTAGAAAAGCAGAATGTATTACTCCCGTTATAAACTTATATCTCACAAAATTCTTTTATGTAATGAGACTTATGTTAGCATATAATACATGCCAAATGTCAACAAGGGAAAAAGCATGGTGCCTTTCAAGGGATCCAGTGAATCCCCCCACATATCCTATATGAAACATTTAAAGAAGAGATAGATCAATAGTGGACACACAAGGTTTTTAGGCAGAGGAAACAATATGTGCACAGGCATTGAGGGAGGCCAATATGTGTTGATAAAGATGGATGCTCTGGGCAGATTTTGGGTGCTAGCTCTGTACACAGTCCTACAACACCCAGATGAAGCTCAACTCTGAGTCATGTTAACACACCAAGGGTCATAGAATCACAAGTGAGGAGGTTACCCCACCTGTCCCAATACCAGGAGTAACTGGAACCAGTGGGATCCAGGGACCCAGGGACCCAGGGACCCAGGAACTGCAACCTGTAAGTGGCACAGTTCCTTCTGCTCTGAGTCGGTGCCCTAGCAGACCTTGGACATTAGCTCCACACCCAGTCTCCAATACCCAGGTGCTTTAACACACCAAGGATCATAGGATCACAGGATCTCAGGAGCTTGGTCACACCAAGATCTCAGGATCTCAGAGACATGTTGACTACTAGGAGTTCTGACACACCCAGGATCTCAGGAAGACAGAATCTGAGAAACACAGAATCACAGAGACAGCTGGATTCTGAGGAGTTCTGACATAACCACGATGACAGGAGAGACAGGCCCCAGTCAGATACAGCAAGGGCAGGTAGCACTAGAGATAAATAGATAGCTAGAGACATGTGTAAGAACACAAGCAAAAAAAAAAAAAATCAAGGTTACTTGGCATCATCAGAACTCAGCTCTCCTACCATAGCAAGTCCTGAATACATCATCACAGTGGAAAAAAGCAAGATTCAGATTTAAAATCACTTCCCATGATGAAGATAGAGGACTTTAAGAAGGACATAAATCACTCCCATAAAGAAATACAGGAGAAAACGAGTAAACAGGTAGAAGTCCTTAAAGAGGAAACACAGAAGGACTTTAAAGAATTACAGGAAAACACAACCAAACAGGTGAAGGAATTGAAAAAGACATGCAGGACCTAAAAAATGGAAATTATAACAATAAAGAAATCACAAAGGGAGACAACCCTGAAGATAGAAAACCTAGGAAAGAGATGAGAGGACATAGATGCAAGGTTCACCAACAGAATTCAACAGATACAAGAGAGAAACTCAGGTGTGGAAGATACCATAGAAAACATTGATACAACAGTCAAAGAAAATGCAAAAAGCAAAAAGCTCCTAACAAAAAAGTATCCAGAAAATCCAGGACCCAATGAGAAGACCAAACCTAAAGATAATAGGTATAGAAGAGAGTGAAGATTCCCAACTTAAAGGACCAGTAAATATCTTCATCAAAATTATAGAAGAAAACTTCCCTAACCCAAAGAAAGATATGCACATGAACATAGTAAGTAGAAGCTACAAAACTCCAAATAGATTGGACCTTCACCTGTTTGGTTGTGTTTTCTTGTAATTCTTTAAAGTCCTTTTGTGTTTCCTCTTTAAGGGCTTCTACCTGTCACATAATAATAACATCAAATGCACAAAACAAAGGAAGAATATTGAAAGCAGTAAGGGAAAAAGGTCAAGTAACATATAAAGGTAGACCCATCAGAATTATATCAGACTTCTGACCAGAGACTATGTAAGCCAGAAGATCCTGGGCAGATGTCATACAGACCCTAAAAGAACACAAATGCCAGCCCAAGATACTATACTCAGCAAAACTCTCAATTAACATAGATTCAGAAACCAAGATATTCCAAGACAAAACAAATGTACACAATATCTTTCTACAAATCCAGCACTACAAAGGATAATAGATGGAAAACTCCAAGACAAGGAGGGAAACTACACCCTAGAGAACACAAGAAAATAATCTTCTTTCAACAAACACCAAAGAATATAGCCACACGAACATAATTTTACTTCTAACAACAAAAATAGTAGGAAGTAGCGGTCACTTTCCCTTAATATCTCTTAACATCAATGGACTCAATTCCCCAATAAAAAGACATAGACTATCAGACTAAATACATAAACAGGACCCAGAATTTTAATGCATGCAGGAAATGCACCTCAGTGACAAAGACAGACACTACCTCAGAGTTAAAGGCTGGAAAACAATTTTCCAAGCAAATAGTCTCCAAAACAAGCTGCAGTAACCATTCTAGTATGAATAAAATTGACTTTCAACAAAAGTTATCAAAAAAGATAAGGAAGGACGCTTCATATTCATCAAAGGAAAAATCTACCAAGAATAACACTCTCAGTTCTGAATATCTATGTTACAAGTGCAAGAGCACCCACATTCATAAACTTTACTAAAGCTCAAAGCACACATTGCACCTCATACAATGATAGTGTGAGACTTCAACAACCCACTCTCATCAATTGACAGATCATAGAAACCGAAACTAAACAGAGATACAGTGAAACTAACAGAAGTTATGAACCAAATGGATTAAACAGATATTTATAGAACATTTCATCCTAAAACATTCTAAAGGTATATCCTTAATATACCTTTTTCTCAGAACTTCATGATACCTTCTCTAAAACTGACCATATAATTGGTCACAAAACAGGCCTCAACAGATACAAGAATATTGAAATAGTCCCTTACATTCTAGCAGATCAACATGGACCAAGGCTGGTATTCAATAACAACAAAAACAATGAGAAGTCCACATACACATGGAAGCTGAACAACCCTCCACTCAATGATAGCTTGGTCAAGGAAGAAAGAGAGAGAGAGAGAGAGAGAGAGAGAGAGAGAGAGAGAGAGAGAGAGAGAGAGAGAGAAAGAAACTAAAGACTTTCTAGATTTTAATGAAAATGAAGGTACATTTACCAAAATTTATGGGACACGATGAAAGCAGTGCTAAGAGGAAAACTCATGGCTCTAAGTGCCTCCAAAAAGAAAATGGTGAGAGCATATACTAGCAGCTTGACAGCACACCTGAAAACTCTAGAACAAAAAGAAGCAAATACACCCAAATGTAGTAGATGGCAGAAAATAATCAAACTCAGGGCTGAAATCAACCAAGTTGAAACAAAAAGAACTATACAAAGAATCAACAAAACCAGGAGTTGGTTCTTTGAGAAAATCAACAAGATAAAGAAACACTTAGCCTGACTAACCAGAGGGCACAGAAACAGTATCCAAACTAGTAAAATCAGAAAGGAAAAGAGAAACATAACAACAGAAACCAAGGAAATTCAAAAAAGTTGTCAGATCCTACAACAAAAGCCTATACTCAATAAAACTAGAAAATTTTTATCAAGTGGACAATTATCTGGACAGATACCAGGTGCCAAAATTAAGTCAGGATCAGATAAACCATATAAAGAGTCTCATAACTCCTTAAGAAATAGAAGCAGTCATTAAGGGTCTCCCAATGAGGAAAATCCCAGGACCAGATGGGTTTAGTGTAGAATTCTATCAGAACTTCAAAGCAGACCTAATGCCAATATTCCTCAACACTACCCAGTTCATTCTATGAAGTCACAATTATGCATATACCTAAACCACACAAAGGCCCGAAAAAGTTCAGACCAATTTCCCTTATGAATTTCAATGCAATAACACTCAATAAAATTCTCATAAACCAAATCCAAGAACACTTCAAAACCATCATCACATTCACCACAATCAAGCAGGTTTCAACCCAGGGCAGGGATGATTGAATATAATGAAATCCATCAACATAACACACTATATAAACAAACTCAAAGAAAAAAAACAACATGATAATATCATTTGATGCTGAGAAAGTATTTGTCAAAATTAAATACCCCTTCATGGAAAGTCTAGGCAAAATCAGGAATTCAAGGCCCATACCTAAACATAGTAAAAGCAATATACAGCAAACCAGTAGTCAACATCAACTTAAATGGAAAGAACCTTGAAGCAATCCTGCTAAAATCAGGGACTAGACAAGGCTGCCCACTCTCTCCCCACCTCAATAAAAGGTGCTCAAAAGGATACAAATTGGAAAGGAAGAAGTAAAAATATTACTATTTGCAGATGATATGATAGTATACTTAAGTGACCTCAAAAATTCCACACACTCATACAAGCAGGGGAATGGGGAATAGGATAGGAGGTTTCCGGGGGTGGGGGACCTGGAATGGAAAAAAACATTTCAAATGTAAATGAAGAAAATATTCAATAAAATTTTTTTAAAAGATGTATGCTTTGATACATAAATGCAGATACTAATACAAATATACTTTTTCTTACAGAGATAAGAATATGTAAATTACATATCAAAAGAGGAAGGCATGAGCCAAAAAGCCTGTCTATGAAGTAAAACTGGATTAAGGAATTATGCATAAAAATAAAACATATTATTTGAATAAACAAAGTAATTGGAAAATATATGTGTGTATTTTAAAAGATTCTGATATAAGAGTAGGAAATTGTTGATATATATAGAGAGCTTGACAGTATGTGTCCTGACATTCATCTGATTGTTTGTCCCTAAGTGTCATTCAACATTGTGCATTACGAAGTGTAATACATAAAAGACTTTCCAAATCAACAGAGACTTATTATAGTTTCCAAAAGTCATTTACTCCTACAATGTCAAAGTATGATTCATCACTCTATGCTGATATTTCAAAGCTACTATATCATGTTTAGGTTTTTTTTGTGTGTGTATGAGGAAGAATGTCTTGTTAGCTTACTTCTCTAGATCTCAAGATGTAGCACGAGTTCTTCATATAATATCCACCTTAGAAATACTTTTTGAAATAGTTTGATGAATTTTTCACATAGCTTCAACAAATTAGTTCAAAAAACGTTTTCACCCACAATCTATTCCCTCCTGTGGCATAGGATTAGCTACGGGAGGGAGACTGGAGGAGGAGGAAAAGGGGGTCAGGATCACATGTAGGAGGAGACAGGGGAGATGTACAGAGGGTCAGGAAATTGAACAGAGGTGTGTAACAGTAGGGGATAGTTAACTGGGGGTAGCCACCAGAAAGTCCCAGATGCCAGGAAAGCAAGAGGCTTCCAGGACCCAACGAAGATGACAGTAGCTGAAATACCCAACAAGGGGAGAGAGAACCTGTAGAGATCATATGCAGAGGTTAGGCATGGCCCTGGTTAAAGGATGGGGTTACCCATCCATCTAAAAATTATTAACCCAGAATTGCTCCTGTCTAAAGGGAATACATGGACAAAAAGTGGAGCAGACACTGAAGGAAAGGCCAAGCATATGCTGCCCCACCTAGGGATCCAAACCCAGACACTATTGCTGATGCCAAGAAGTGCTTGCTGACAGGAACCTGATATAGCTGTCTCCTGAGTGCCTCTACTAGAGACTAACCAATGAAGATGCAGACATTTGCAGCCAACCATCGTACTGAGCATGAGGACCCCAATGCAGGAGTTAAAGGAAAAACTGAAGGAGCTGAAGGAATTTGAAAACTCGTAGGAAGAACAACAATATCAACCAACTAGAACGACCAGAGCTGCCAGGTACCAAACCACCAACAAAAGAATACACATAGAGGGACCCATGGATCTACCTACATATGTACCAGAGGGTACCCCTTGGTCCTGTTAAGGCTTGATGCCCCAGTGTAGGGGAATGCTATGGCATTGAGTAAATGGGTTGGTGGAGGAGCACCCACTTAGCATTAGGGAAAGGGGGATTGGATAGTGGGTTTATGGAGGTGAAAGTGGGAAGTTGATAGCAGTTGAAATGTAAATAAATAAAATAATCAATTAAAGTTTTTTTCTTCTTCATTTAAAGAAATAGATAAATAGGGTTCCAATCTTGTGTCCCAAAATGTAATCTTCTGGCAGTGACTATTATCACTCCAAACAAGAAAGAAATTCTTTATCTAATTTTACAACCAGGATAATTTCATGTGAATTTTTCTAACAGTTTGGATAGTAATCCTGAAGCCACAAACACACAAAGCTTAAAGGGAATAAGCCATGCACATGTCGAATGTAGAGTGAATGCTCAATCCTTGTGACTTCAGCAGCCAGCCCTCTCTCGGCTTTATGGGAAATTAAGTGTCTTCCAGATATTGATAACAAGGAGTTTCTGGACAATAATTTACTAGAACAAAGTTGAACTTAGAGTCATGTCGCTACAGAACACAACCACTTTCTCCCTGCCTTTCTTGCTTGTGGCTCTAACATGCTGGTCTTTTGTTTTCATAAATGTTCCAGGTTCTGTCCCTCTCAGCATATTTGTGGATTGTAATACTTGGCTGTTTTTTTGTCTGTCGTTTCCAATGTCAAAATAAATGATTATCCCTACCTGACCCAACAAAACAAAACAAACAAAACAAACAAACAACAACTGCTCCTCTGTGCTGGAGTAAGGGTGTTAAGAAACTTAGAGTGGTTCTCACTTTTTAATCTGCTGAGCCAAAGGATGTTTCTGTCTGTGAAAATGCCTTTATGTTGCAAAACCTCGTTAGTGTTCACGCACCAGTGTACATCTGACGTCTATGCAAAAGTCTATACTGAACGCAGATGAGAAGATAGCACCACAGACTAATGGCCATCTGGTTAGCTTTCATGAATCTTTAAGTATTCAGTATCACTGCATGGAAATGGGATGACATCTTATGCTCAGCTTACACACTTCCCCTGCCTAATAAGATGACTACAAATGCAACTGAGGTGAGTGGGTAGAGACAGATTGAGAAATTAATCTCAAGGTCATTAAAAATCAAATGTAAACTATATTAACTATATTATCACTTTTTTTGTTGTTTTAAAAACACCAAGGCTTTCTCAGTAAGCATGGCTCTTCAGAAATGGCAGTATTTGGCAGCAGATAGTGTGGTCATGGTGATGGTCCTCTTGTGAGCTGATATTCCCTCTCCACACTTCACAAGAAACAACTGTAAATGTGTATTGGTGCTTTCTTGTAACTGGTGAGAAAGCAGAAGTGAACATGGCTAATAGGCAAAAGATCTGCACACTGGTTCAAGCAGTCTGGTTCTCCATTCTGTTCTATTGTTGCTTTTCACTGCAACCAAATTGCTTAAAATACATGAGAGTTTAAATGAGATTTTAGCAAAACTTTTAAAAAGAGAAAGGCATAAAAAAATCTTTATTACTGCATATACCCAGCAAAATATAAAATATTTTTCAAACATTTATTCCACTCAACTCTATCTATCTACTATAAAATCCCCATTTTTGGGAAATTTGGAAATTTGAAACTCAAAGCAAAAAGCTACAGAACTGAAGTTACAGACTTAAACCACTAATTGAGTCATATCCAGGCACATCAGGATTCACACTAGTATCTTTTATAATTTATTGTTTAATAAATTATATATTTTTTTAAATTTTCTTAAGACAGTGCTTCATATTGTGGCCAAGGCAGCCCATAAGATCATGCCCACCATTTCCTTACCTCCTCATCACTGGGAGTGCAGGCAATATTGTCCAACTAGATTATTGTATTCAGAGAATGCTTTCTCGCTAGGCTTTCCACCATTCGTTAGCAACAGAACATGTGCTGTGAGAATGACCACTTGTCTCAGATGCATATCGTTTTATTTATGAACCTTGATTCCTACATGCTTCCCAGGTTGGGGACAGAAAATTAATTACATCGTTCAAGTGGGTATCAAATTAGTCCCGGTGTTCAGAAATCTTTGGATTTCTGAACCTTGGACTGTATTAGGACCATGGCAGACTTTCTCATACTTCAAGAACCTTGAAAAATGACATGAAAGCACAATATCCTTCATGTTTAGTGGATTCTGGAACATCACAAGAGGCTGAAAACGTCTAGAAGGGAGGGGTCACTGGGTCAACCTCAAACACCTTTCCCCTGTGCTCTGGTCAAATAAATCTTTGAGTTCTCTCTATAGTTTTTTTCTTTTTTTTCTTTTTCTTTTTTATTGATTTAAATTTTACTGCATTATTATGCAAAAAGATACATAATTTCAGTTTATCTGAATTTGTTAACATTTAAAAACATATTTATGTAAATAGAATAAGTCACATTCTTCTTTCCCTTTTATATCCCAAATCCTCCAAGAGACCCCACTTCAACACTTGCAAAATCTTTCGGTTTTCTTATTTTGTCGTATTCTTTATAAATATAACAATAAAAATGAGTATTATAAAAGTTGTATGATATAAAACAACAATCAATTGGACAGTCTTATGTAGAAGCTTGTCTACAGCAATACTGAAATTACATATGTTTTTCTCAATATAAATTTTAAATTTTTCCAAACATATTAACTGTATATTTTAAAATAATACATCATACAAGTTTTTTTAAATGAACATGAATAGTCTTTTTGTTTGTTTGTTTGTTTGTTTTGTTTTTAGTAGAGCTTAAAATCTTGGCTCTTACTATGGTACAGGCCCAAAATAAGAACAATTTTTAGACATTGAAGTTCATTGTAATAAGGCTGTACTTCAGTGGCCCTCGCATCACCAAAGGATTTTTACTTCCATAGTAGCTAAGCTAAGAGTTGACAGTTCTACTGCGCCAAAGAATGAATTATAGGCATGACTTTTGGATACAGATTTCCTGCTATGGTCAAAACTATTTAACTTGAGTGATTATCTTCATTCTCAGCCCACTGTGAACAGATTACATTCATTTAAGAAATGGTTGTGTATAGTAAGATGGTATATCCATGAAGCCATCACCAACTGTTTCAATGAACAATGGTTCTGCTTGGATGATAGCAAAGACATTAGGTGTGGATAAGAATCTGGTTTATTGGCTGTGATGATTTTGAAAAGCATTCATCTCAGAGAAAGAGTAACTTATAAAGTCCTCTTCTTCAAAATTGATACAATAGTTACAAACATCAAGCAAAGCGTTCAGTCTCACTTGTTGTTCTCTTACAAGCCACCTCTGAAGATAATTTTCTATATTTCTTTTGGCTGTATAAATAATTTTGAAACATGTAAGCTGTTCTGAAAACTATAGTATAGTATAAAAACCTCGAATAAACAATCATACTAATAGAGAGGCTGAGATAGGAGAAGCATGATTTCAAGACCATTATGTGGTACACAGCAAGATACTGTCAGGTACAAACAAGCAGAAAGTGTATATGGATTGTACACTATTGGACCTATTTCACCAATTACCAAGTTAGAGAGACCACCGGATGATAACCAACAAATTTCTAATTCCTCATACTTTTGAATTTCAATTGATTAGGATATGTTGGTAATATTAGTTTTCATATTATGATATTAAGAAAAAGTTACTTCCTGTTGTTTTTGTTATTAGAGGTAGAATTATGTTTGGGTGGGTTTGTTGAAAGATTACTTTCATACTTCTTCTAGGGTGTAGTTTTGTCCTTATGTTAGTGTTTTACATCTATTACTTTTCTTTGTAGGGCTGGATTTGTAGAAAGATATTGTGAAATTTGATTTTGTCATGGAATATCTTGTTTTCTCAATCTATGGAAACTGAGAGTTTAGCGGGGTATAGTAGCCTGGGCTGGTATTTGTGTTCTTGTAAGGTCTGTATGACATCTGCCTAGGATCTTCTAGCTTTCATAATCTCTGGTGAGAAGTCTGGTGTAATTGTCATAGGCCTGCCTTTATATGTTACTTGCCTTTTTTCCCTTATTGCTTTTAATAGTCTTTCTTTGTTTAGTGCATTTGATGTTCTTATTATTATGTGACGGGAGGAATTTCTTTTCTGGACCAGTCTATTTTGAGTTCTGTAGGCTTCTTGTATATTTGTGGGCATATTTTTTTAGGTTAGGGAAGTTTTCTTCTATAATTTTGTTGAAGATAATTACTGGCCCTTTCAGTTGGGAGTCTTCACTCTCTTCTATACCTATTATCCTTAGATTTGGTCTTCTCATTGTGTCCTGCATTTCTTAGATGATTTTTGTGAGGAGCTTTTTGCTTTTTGCATTTTCTTTGACTGTTGTGTCAATGTTTTCTATGGTATTTTCTGCCCCCGAGATTCTCTCTTTTATAACTTGTATTCTGTTGTTGATACTTGCATCTATGACTCCTGATCTCTTTCCTAGGTTTTCTAACTCCAGCATTGTCTCCCTTTCTGATATCTTTATTGTTTCTATTTCCATTTTTAGATTCTTCATGGTTTTGTTCATTTCCTTCACCCATTTGATTGTTGTTTGTTTGTTTGTTTGGGGTTTTTTTGTAGTTCTTTAAGGGATTTTTGTGTTTCCTCTTTTCTAGCTGTTTACCTGTTTTCTCTCATTTATGTCCTTAAAGTCCTCTATCATCATCATGAGAAGTGATTTTAGATCTGAATCTTACGTTTTCCAGTGTGATGATGTATTCAGGACTTGCTATGATGGGAGAATTGTGCTTTGATGATGTCAAGTAACCTTGGTTTCTATTGCCTATTTTCTTACCCTTGCCTCCTGCCATCTAAATATCTCTAGTGCTACTTGCTCTGGCTAAATCTGACTGGGGCCTGTCTTCCCTGTGGTCTTGGTTGTGTCAGAACTCCTCAGAGTCAAGATGTCTCTGTGATCCTATGATTCTTTGATCCTATGATCCTGGGTCCATTAGAGCACCTGGGAATAGAGTTTTCTCTGGGTATTATGGGACTTACTGCAGAGTTTGTGCCCAAGGTATGCTCAGGGCATCTGCTCCAGACAGACTGGAAAGAAGCCATGCCACTGCTCTGGTGGAGTTCCTGTGTGCCTGGGTCCTGCTGGTTCCAGTTACTCCTGGTGTTGGGACAGATGTTGTGTCCTCCTCGCCTCTGATCCTCTCTGAACTTGAACATGTTAGAGTGCCTGGGAATGAAGCTTCCTCTGGGTGTTGTGGGACTGGCTGAGGAATTTGCACCCAAGTTCTGCTTAGGGCACCGGCCCAGACAGACCAGAAGAAAGCCATGACACTGGCATCTTTTCTATTTTCTATGGTGACATTTTAAAAATCATTTTTAGCAATGAGTATTACTTCAAAAGAATTTAGTTTTACAAACTATCCAATAAAATAAATTTTAATAAAATCAGCCATACAGATTTGACTAAACAAAACGTATGTCTATAACATGATTGGGAACAAGAGATTTATTCATCTACTCCTAGAGGATAATAAACCCCTAAAATATAATAAACCTGATATTTGAAAAAAGTACTAATAACTTCCTAGCATTCCAGGTCTTCTACAACCATAATTACTAATCAAGTGACTACAGATCTGAGTTTCATATCAAATAAGCCATAATATGCACCCTTTAAAGAATGAATGGTGAATAAGTGATGTATCTTTGCAGGTTGCTTCTTATGATAAGATGACAACGCTAATATAATATATGAGTTTCCAGTGTTTGAATTACTGATTTATCACATTGGGAAAACAAGTGGACAGTCTGCTTTCTAAACTCTTTCTATTAGTTCTAGAAATCTCAATGTTAGTCATGCTTTCTGTTTTTCACTTTCTCTTGAATTTTTCTCTTAAAATTGAAGCTATTTTGCAGATGCTTTTAATTGTTTCCTTGCAAGAATATTTCATAGCCGAGCAGTGATGGCACATGCCTTTTATCCCAGAACTTTGGAGGCAGAGGCAGGTGGATTTCTGAGTTTGAGGCCTGGCTGAGTGATTTCCAAGACATCCAGGGCTATACAGAGAAACCTTGTCTTGAAAAATAAAAAAAAAAATTCAAATTTTTCTATTTTTAAATTAAAATTATTCAAATTCTTTAATTATGATTTGAAATCAGCCTATCAATTTCCATCAACTGCTTTACCCCCCAGAGCTTGTAAGCATAGGACTATCATTTGATATTTTTAAATTTGACCTGATTTAATCCAAGATGCTGCCTAAATATGATAATTCAGATCAAGAAATCCTAAAAAACACAGTGCCAAAACGAATAGCACTCTTCTCTAAAGTGTTCTTCTCCTAAAGTGAAGAACAAGCTTTCACGTCGATTGAAGAGGAAAGGTGACTTAATGTTGGCTTTAACTGAGCTCTAATTAATAAGTAGCAAATAATAATCTATAACTAATTCACAGAAATCAATGACTGATTTAGTGATCAGTGAATAGAAGATATGGTGAGGATTTAAGTTTGAACATAAGCACATTGAATATGAACTTGATACAATTGATGTGGTAATACCAGCTTTCTATTAACTTTCTTAATCAAAATTAAATCAGTGCATATTTCTTTGAAGTAATGATAATTTAATTTTATGCTGTAATTAATTCCATTTGCTGCTGTGGAATTTGATATCGCAATTTATTTTATGCAAAAAAAATGCTGGAAGAAAAGTCTTCTAAAAAGGGTTCAGAGAGGTATAGATTTAATTTTTAATTACATTTAATGCTTTCTTCACATTCTTAATTGACTTCTTGTCTCTCTCTCAAGCTTGACACATCATAACATCCAATTTGATGTCCAGTTAAAAGTGCTGAACTTTTTCAACTCATTTGGGGGCAGATGCTAGTGTATATTATTTAAATATACTATTTACTCTTAGTATAGGTCACTGAAATGCACACAATGACAGAAGTTTACACGTGGTTTATACATTTAATATCAGTTTATCAGTAGAGCACTAAAACAAAACTCAGCAATACCTAAATTCTTCAAATAAGTACATTAAAAAGACACTAGATAACAATTACTTAACCTAATTTTATTTCAGTGCACTCTTTGGAAAAACAAATAACTATTTGCCATTCTAAAATAAATAGTCACCTTGTAAATGTATGACACAATCCTTCATTTATCAAAACTTTTTCTCTTTAATCTTTAAACTACTAAGAATTTAAGAGTTATTAATATAATTAAACTTCTTGCGTTCCTTAGGTTAGTCTGTTATGACAAATACTACCACATACTACTTTCTAGAACATACTTCTTACCAACATATGACAATAGAAATGTTATGTAAATGTTCATTCTCTTTAAAAATGTCTACCTTGTTACCTATACCTAGCTGTAGTCATATATTGCTACAAAACTGAAAATATTGAACAAGATAGTTAATAAACTAACACAGAAATAAATTAAGAAATTAGCAGTATAAAAGGTATCTGACCTTGATAATTTATATCCTGGTTGTTAATAATATTGATGATAATATTAATAAACTCTGAATGTCCCTTACCACTTTGGCTCCCAGATAAATTTTTATTTATTTATTTATTTATTTATTTATTTATTTATTTATATTAGATATTTTCTTTATTTACATGTAAATTTTCCCTTTCCCAGGTTCCCCTCCAAAAAACAAACAAACAAACAAAAACAACAAGAACAAACTCCTTTTGCCTTCCCCCTCCCCATGCCTGCCACCCCACCCTCTTCCACTTATTGGCCCTGGCGTTCCCCTACACTGGGGCACAGAACCTTCACAAGGCCAAGTTCCTTTCCTCCTATTGATGATCGAATTTGCAATCCTCTACTATACACATGCTGCCAGAACATTCAGTCCCACCCTGTATAGTCCTTGATTGGTGGTTGGGTCCCTGGGAGCTCTGAGGGTACTAGTTGGTAATTGTTGTTCGTCCTAAGGGGCTGCAAACCCTTCAGCTCCATAGAACCTTTCTCTAACTCCTTCATTGGGGACAGTGTATTCAGTTCAATGAATGGTTGTGAGCCTCTACATCTGTATTAGTCAGGTATTGTCAGAGCCTCTCAGGAGATAGCTATATGCTTGTCCTTCCTTCAGTCTCTGCTCCATAGTTAATCTCTGCCACTCCTTCTGTGTGTGTTTGGTTCCCCTTTTTAAGAAGGAATGAAATGTCCACCTTTTGGTCTTCCTTCTTCTTAAGTTTCTTGTGGTTTGTGGGTTGTTCTTCCTGTATTCCAAACTTCTGGGCTAATAACCACTTATCAGAGAATGCATACCATGTGTGATCTTTTGTGATTGGGTTACCTCACTCAGGATGATACTCTCCAGATCTAAATATAGCTCTCAGCTTAGTAAGTGACCCATAAAGATCACAACATAAGCATTTATTGAATAACCATTGTTATTCAATGTCACCTCAATCTGATAACGGATACTATGAGAATCTTCATTTCTTCTATAGATTAATTGCTCATCATTTAAAGAAGCAGGGTTTTGGTATCTATCTCTGAAATGTGTGTTTTTAATTGCTACTATTTAATAATAAAACATTCAAGAAACTGGTAACCTGTCTCAGAACATAGATCATGTTAGATAACATCTGCCTTCATAAATATTACAGGTTCCTCATATAAAGACTAATAAAATGTGATGAACACAGTATGTTCTTAAAGCAAATTTACATAATAATCAAAGTTACAAACAACTCATTTAACAAAATTTCTACATGTACCCTACAGCATATAAAAGAAGTGTACTCAAAGCTGTGCATGCAGGACTACTTTCTTTCAATAAATCTCTATGTGGTGTACCTATAGTAATACATTTTTAGCTAGATAATTAAATAGTATTTTTTGGGCATTTTAAAGATGAAGTGGTTGTGGTTTTAACATGCATAACTACTAAGGAAGAACTTAGGACTGTAATTCAATACAGTCTTACTTCAAATGACATGGCAGGGTAAGGCATATCAAAGTATTTCTGAGGTTATAGGATTCTCTTTGGCTTGTTTTCAAAGACAGCAGAGGAGTGCAAGGAATGCAGAGAGGCAGAGACAATAAAGTAAGGATAGGAGCAAAAAGAAAAAACAGCAACCAAATTCCTGGAATGCTTGAGAGGCCTTGACAGCAATTGCTGACACAGAGAACTGTGAAGAACCTGTTTTCACAACAGATGTGTTCTACTAATATTATATATATGTACTTTCACTTGACTGAGGTCATAGGACTGTTTTGAGGTGATGCAAATATTTACAAAGACCTATTGTTCAGTTTTATTTGCAGAATGAGGTTATGTTCATTTATTGGTATTACACAAAGAGATATGCCTTAGTTTCTGCTCTAAATTACCAACAATAAGTGAAGATAGTCTAGAACACACTTTACTAGTATATTCCACATTATGCTTTTTTTGATAATGTTTTCAATTTATCTGCCATTAAATTTCCAAGTTGATGTAGTGGACATAGCAAACCTATGTTCACTTCCTAAATAGAAGTGGTGTTGAGCACTTAAGAGATATGATAGGTATGTTGGAGTCTCTTGTCCTTGTTGTATTCTGGCTGATGTACAGTGCAAGAAATACATTTGAACCAAAAAAAGCAATAATAATCACCAAGAGAACTTGAAGTGTGTCTCCACACAGCAAGGGAGACAAGCAAGGAAGCAGACAGTTCATTTCTACATTCAACCTGGAAAATCTAATTATTTGTTCAACTTTTCTTGTGGGTGTGTTTTTGTGTGTTCATGTGTTGAAAGCAAATTGATAGTGGCATTGAAAGTGATGGTGCCAATTTTAGCATCTTTAAATGTCTTGTCTCTTCTCTTTTGGGTATAAATGATTGTCAGATATGATTCACTAACACAATAGAGTAAAAGCAACTCCTTCTTGGGTTTTAATTTGGATGTTAGAGTCTGTCTTAGGCTTCTTCACATACCACTCAAATTGTTTTCTTTTGCTCTTCTATTAATAGTTTAAAAGATTGAACATAGCTAGATTTTTCTTTTCAAAACAAATCAATACACTAAAAATAAAGTTTTCAACATTCTTTGCCTGTCCCTTAGCATTATGACATAAACTTCATTAGACACAATACTTTATTTACATTTATTTTGCTCAGCTTATTTTAAATATTAAGATGCAAACCACTATTTGGTCTGGAGACTATAAACATTGCTTTGTCTGTTACATTACATTATCTTCCAGTACACCAAGAACAATTGATGAAAGGAAAAAGAAAGTCTTGGTAGATGATTCTTCAAGTACTGAATAATGATACAATAAGTTCTTCTAAAACAAGTACAGGAACATAAATGGATGAGGAAGCAGAAAGAGGGGCAGAGCCTGGGGATATTTACTGCATAATGACATCTTCTGGAATTGATGTGGTCCATGTACTCATGAACTCACTGCTGCTGTGGTTATCTGCAAAAGACTTACCCAAAAATGTTGGCCTATATTGTTTTCATGAAAGCCCCTCATCCTTGAGGGAATAATGGCAATAAATACTTTAGGGGAAATGGATATCATTCTCTTCTTTGGAATAGCCACTCCCTAAGCTTCATTTACTTGCATAAATATCCCTCCACCCATTTTAATTAAAATAAAAAAAAAACTATGGGATACATACAAAATAAGGGAAATAGGAAAGGATTTCATGGAAGAATGGTTTCTGTTTCAGCAGGAAAAGGAGAAAAGAAGGTGAATGAGAGAAGGACCTTGGGGTTGGAAACAACTAGCGTTCCTTATAGAAATAGCCATGAAGTTGTTAAAAAATAAGTAAAAGTAGTGATAATGTTTCACTCATCAGTAGGATAATACACACAAATGTGTCAGTCACACAATAAACATTATTTTCTAAAAATATTCCTGACTACATGTTAGATAAATTTTACAAGAAACATGTATGTATACATATTTCTTAAAACCTAGTTTAAGGTTTAAAAATTCTTTTGATTAAAGTATTATCTCTCATACAATTTAACATTAGGAATCAGTATAATATGATTGGTACTCCCCTTATGGATACTCCCAGGCTTGAAAACAGTTATCCAGGCTCTTTTGTTTACAACTTGACTTCTGTTAAAGCATCAAGTTCCATTTTTTAATTCTCATCTGTATGTGAAACTTATCTGCCTATTCAGAATCTTGGATTCTAAGAGGTCATAATGTCATGTCTTAACAACTCTAATGTGCATTTTCCATAGTGTGCAAATTTCCATATGACATTCTTTCATTTACATAGTCTTTGTCTTTAAATTCTTTATTCATTTTAATTTTGTGCTTCTGAATGTCATCCTGCAGGTATGTAGTACATTATGAGCATTCTTGTTGTCTGTAGTTAAGAAGAGGATATGGAATGTCCTAAAATTGAAGCTCAAAATGGTTTTAGAGCCATATGTGGGTATACTGGTGTACTGGCTAGTTTTGTGTGTCAACTTGACACAGGCTGGAGTTATCACAGAGAAGTGAGCTTCAGTTGGGGAAGTGCCTCCATAAGATCCAGTTGTGGGGCATTTTCTCAATTAGGGATCAAGGGGGTAAGGCTCCTTGTGGGTAGTACCATCTCTGGGCTGGAAGTCTTGGGTTCTATAAGAGAGCAGGCTGAGCAAGCCAGGAGGAAGCAAGCCAGTAAGGAACATCTCTCCATGGCCTCTGCTTCAGCTCCTGCTTCCTGACCTGCTTGAGTTCCAGTCCTGACTTCCTCTGGTGATCAACAGCCATGTGGAAGTAAGCTGAATAAACCCTTTCCTCTCCAACTTTCTTCATGGTCATGATGTTTGTGCAGCAATAGAAACCCTGACTAAGGCAACTGGGAAACAAAGCTAGGTTGTGTGGAAGTGCAGCAGTACTCTTAACTACAAAACCAACTTCCCAGTCTTGTCTGAATTTTTAAATATCCACTCATAGTTGTGGACATACTCATTATGTAGATCACTTCTTTGTAGAGTTGAAAATGCAAGGAAAGACCTTGAACCACTTCCTCAGCAACTTCTCTGTGGTGCCTTTGCTTCAATCCAAGGCTTTTCCAAAGTATCTATTCAGTCGTTACTGAGTAAGATATCTACTCTTGTTAGTCTCCGGATGGAACTCCCTTGGATTCATCTTATCACTCCTAGTATTCAATATCATTCTGTCTAGAGAAGATAAAATCTGAGCTAGAGGCAAACCTCCCAGATTGACTACCCCATCCTTGTACTTTTTAGGCAAGTAGACCTCTTCCCTCTGTAGTCTCTCCATTAAACAAAATTGCATTACATAAGGCTGAATTTTCTGACTTAGTCTTCATGACTGCACACTGATCCTCAATCTTGCCTGCTACAAACTGCCCATTTTTCCCCTTTCCTTCCAACTCACTTCTTTTTCACTATTTTGATTTTTCAGGATTCTTGACACATACTTATATAATATTTTACATTGAGAATTCTCTTACAGAGTTAGAATATTAATGTTGAAGGTTTTTATCATGGCTTTAATGTAAAGTATAAGATTAAGAAACAAATATGTGTTTAAGTGTTCCAATCCCTTGAAGGGTGTTATCCACCAGAGATAAAGTTTTTAAGTAATAACTACTTATGCACAATGACGCAATGCTGTAGTACCAATGGATAGGTTGAAGCATGACTCTATAATTTAAGGCCAGTACATACTATACACTGAGACACTACCTAAAAAGAAAACAAAGAAATAAAAAAGAGAAATGCTTCAATAATGTCTACAACAAATTAAATACTCAGTAGCACAACCTGCTAGTGCATTGATTTTAATTTCCTAGATCTAAAATGATCATGAAAATAAAATTGAAAATAGCAGATTTCTTTTTCTCTGGAACATATGACCTATGAGGCTAACACTATAGTGTCTGAAATTTGTTTCTGTTCTCACCAATCTATTCTCAAAGTATCTAAATCCTAAATTTACTTTAGGGCAGATTGAAATGGTAAGATTTCTAGAAGTTTCTCATGAGGTTATTTTCTGAAGTTTTTACTACCTATGCTTAGATTTTCATAACTAATCCCCAAATTTCCCCATTGGCTGGCATGAAACAAGGACCCCAGTAGGTATTTAATATATATTGAATAAATCAATGGCCTATCTTCAACCAAAAACCCATCACTCTCTTTTCTTTTCTTTTCTTTTTCTATCACTACTGAATGTATTTTCTGCACAAACTAAGTTTGATTAGTTTGATTTGTTGTTGAGTAGATCAACATTTGGTTTAGTTCAGGACATATTTGTATATTTGTGTGTGTGTGTGTATGTGTGTGTGTGTGTGTGTGTGTGTGTGTGTGTGTGTGTGTGTGTATGTGTGTGTGTGTGTGTGTGATTTACATGTGTGTGCAGGTATAAACACCTATCTGGTGTTTTCCTCTATTGCTCACCTCCTTATTCCCTTGAGACTAGAGTTGTAACTGAACCTGGACTTTGCTATTTTTCAGCTACGCTGGTGGCCAGCAAGCCACAGAGATTCTCCTGGAATCTCTGCCTCTATTCTCCTATCACTGAGATTATGGATATACCAGACCACAATAACCTTGCTACTTGGTTGCTGGAATCTAAACTTAGGTCCAAGTGCTTTCATAGCTCTTATCCACTAAGCCATTTCTCTGTTCCTATCCAAGGAAATTGTGAAGTCTATGCCAAGTAAAGGCTTGCCTATATGTTCTCTAAACAAATCTGTTCTGTGATACAGTTACCATAATTTTACATTTCCAGGTAACTTATCTGTGAATCTTTGATTCCAAAATACCTGTAAAAAAAGTTTGCTTTCTTTCTGTGACACTCTCTGCCCTTGATATTTATCTATAATTCATATTAATGTTTTAAAAGTGAAGCAGGTGGATTATAATTTGAATTTCTTTTTGATACTACTAGTTTATAATTTTCAGAGAACTCTTCAATTTTGAGTCTGGTAATTTAAATCCCTGTCATTGAACATTTATCAGTTAGTTGGTTAGATATAAACTTTTGAGTATTTCTGTGCATACAGGAAAAGACCATGAGGATTTGAAACAAAATCAAGGTATTTCCCTATTTTAAAGGTAAAATTCGCATATACCAGGCCTCTCTACACACCAGTGCAAGACTCTTTCCAAATGGACCCTAAAAATCACTAGTTTAATAACACATCAACAACAATAAAAATCATTGAAAAATTCTGCCACTCAAATTATAAAAAGAACTCACAAAGTGCAATGATAAGAAGACAAACAGCACAGAACATGGGGCTGGCAATTACAACAATGAGATGCCATTACATTTATTAAAATTGATAAGATAAAGAACAGACAACACCAGATGCTGAGGCACATAAAGAGCAATAATTTTTATGCATTTCTGGTGGGATTACAGCCACTTTAAAAATATTTAGATCATTTCTTACAAAACTGAAAATGCATATAGTATATAAATCTAGGGATCATGTGTTTTGTTATTTACCCAAGTAAGCTAAAATCTCATTTTGCACACAAAAGCCTGCACATCAATGTTTTTCACAACTTTGTTTATTATTTCACAAACTTGGAAGTAATCTAGATACTTTGCAGATGGGCGAATTGGTGTATATTCAGACAAGGGAATGTCAAGCAGTAATAAAATTATGGGCCAAGAAGCTTACACAGCCAGGAGCAACCATTACGGCACATTGGTGATTGTTAGTCTTCATTGTCAGCTTGCCTGAAGTTTTCTTTTTATTTTTATTTTCTTTGCCTTTTTTTGGTTTGCTTGTTTTTTGTTTTTGTTTTCCAGGCAGAGTTGTGTTTTTTTTTTTTTTTTTTTTTTTTGTTGCATAACCCTGTCTATCCTAAAGCTTGCTCTGTAGACCAGGCTGGCCACATACTCAAAAAATCTGCCTCTGCCTTTGCCTCCAGAGTGGTGGTAAAAGACGTGTGCTACTACACCCAGCATAGATTTTTGCATTTTGTGGGAGATGCATCTGTGAGCATGTCTGTGAAGAGCATTTGTATATAGGGTTAACAGAGGAGAATAAGCACCACTCCATTCTCTCATGCAGAGAGACTTGATGGAAAGAGGGAAAGGAGTAACTCAGAAACTGCATGAACATTCTTCTGTCTTTATACTGAAATTGAGGATAAAGCATGAACAGTTCCTTCATAGTCATGTTGCCAAATCTACCCATTTATGGTCGACATAATCCCTCAAACAGTGAGCCAAAATAATCCCTTTTTAAAAAAGTTTCCTTTATCAGGTATTTTGTCACAGCAAAGACACAATAACTCATACAATATGACTAAAGGAAAGAACTCAAGTTTAGGAAGTTGATGGATAGAGGATACGGGATGACAGAAAGACAAAATTATGGAGATAATAAAGGACTTGGGGGTTTGCCCAAAGCCAGAAGGGAAAAGGAGCTGAGTAAGTACAGCTTAGAAGAATGTTAGGGTGTGGAAAATATTCTATTAGATACCATAATGGTGACTATGCTATTACCTAATTTTCCAAGGAGAATCACAACAGAAACAAGGATGTAGAAGGTGAATTATGAACTTTGGGAAAGATGTATTAATACCATGTTACCACTGTAACAAAGACACAACTCTTATAAGGGGCATTGGTGGCAGGAAAAACCACAAGTATACAGAGGCAAAGACACATAGGAAGTTCTATACCTTCTTAATTTTGTCTTGAACCAAAAAAATTTCCCTGAAAACAAAGCATATTATAATTCATATACATGGATATATAAACATACTTACATGGTCATTACAAAGTCATTAAGGTATTATAATTAACAGCATAGGACTACAGAAGAAACACATATAAAGATATCCAAAGGTTATCCAGGCTTATGTTGTTTAGGTACTAAATCTTCTTCATTATCAAAATATATTAATGAAGATAATGCCATTATTATCACTGCATTATTTAGGACTTGAGTCTCACATGGTAAACAACTTTCTCAACTTCACAGAATTAGTGGTGCATGGATACTTTAGTTACAAATCCAGAACATGTGGCCTCTGCTATTGTATGTCATTGGCTTA
Source organism: Montemys delectorum (assembly GCA_019843815.1). Lineage (NCBI taxonomy): Eukaryota > Metazoa > Chordata > Mammalia > Rodentia > Muridae > Montemys > Montemys delectorum. The sequence continues at coordinate 64,173 of JADRCD010224248.1, read as the reverse complement.
GCTAGTAGCCACAACTGCCTATATTGTGAGAAAATGAAAATTCAGGTATAAAAATTCCAAAGGGACAATAGTCCAGAAAGCAGGAATCATATTCATTCCTAGAATCAGAACATTTTATGCCTTATCTATTTACAGTTATTTCCTCAAACCATTAATGTAGAACTAATGTAAACAATTAGTCTCTTATATATGAATTAGACATGTAGTATGCTTATGCTCAATTTATAAGCAATTCATCTGATTAATAAAACTTATAAAGGAAATTTTTATAGGTTCATTTGATGCTAATCAATTATATTTACTACTCTTAAAATATTAGTAATTAGACTTCTTGCCAGATATTTGAACCTTTACAAATGTACCTGAAGATATAACCTCTCTTTTTTATTGTGACTGACAATTTTATACAGAGAAATGTAAGCTGGAAAAGTAATGAGTTGCACCATATACTGGTATGATGCAAAGAATGATGAAATTCTGTTGATATTCCCCTGGCTTGTCTACAGCAATTGAAGCTTATCAACAAGATCGGTGACACACCATTAGGAAATCTAAACAATGATTTTACGAAGCTGGAAAAAATTTCCAAAATTCAAGTTATTGCAACCTCATAGGAGTAATTAGATACACAGTCTGAACTGTGAAGTTGGCAGTAAGAAATTATCAATGACTGCTCTTTGTCAACATTTAGGGCAGAAGTGGAAAGGGAAAATGGAACCTTACACTCAAACACAAAAGTTACAATTGAGCCTCAGACTATTTCCTGGTCTCCTGGGGGTGCCAATAGCGTCAGCCTATTTAAAAAACAGGCAAAGATGTTCTCAGAGAGAGTCCATGTATAAACTTGTGTTGCATATCTGAAAGTGCATCTTGGAATCACACACACTCCAGATCGTCTGTAGCTGAATGAGCATGCCTGTAGCTTGCCATTGTCTCCTTTTCCAAGGAGCAGAGAAAGATAACCTGCTCCTCCCATCCAATTTATAGAGGTTACAGTTTCACAGTATTTCCATTTCAATTGAGCTAACACCGGTTTTTAATCTACTGAATGAATGAGGCACCCTTCTCTCGAATGCAGGAATCTATACCACACCACTGACTTAGGTTTCTTTTTCTAAAATATTCCTAAGGTGATACTCAATTATTGCCTGAGGAGCATCCAACTAAAAATAACTTTTAATCCTTGTACCATTTTGGTCTTTTGATGGGGAGAGAGAATGCACATCAATGAAACATCACTGGCTTCCTTAACTGAACAACAAATGTAAAATAAAGTGGCCTTTTATACTCTAATATTTAACTTATGTGTGGCTGAAATTTTTCCAGATAAAAGAAGAGATTTTTACAATGTTTGTTCACAATTGTTTCCCTTTAAACAAGAATCTGTTTACACCAGAAAAATATTAGTAGATTTCTGGTGGAATGTCATTAGATCCTTTTCACATGGATGCTGAGATTCACAAAACAAGCATCAGACATTGATATCTTAAGAAGCTATTCTGCCAGCCAAACCCCTACACTTTTGTGCAAAATAGTATCAGAGTTACAAAATTATTAAGGTTTTTTTGTTAAAATCTTCAATTCCCACATATGTGGAGGAGGTGATAAAGTACATAATCCATATACTTTCTTGACTTTCATTCTGAGATCTAAGTACAGATACAAACTGTGAATAAGCAATCACAAGTCTGTGCTTGCAGGAAACATCTGAAAACAAAATGAAAATTTAAAAATATCTTTTGTAAAGACAATACATAATTGGCAAACACTAAAGAGAAGATGGATGCTAAGATTAAGTAATTGATTACATCTTTTCAAAAATAATTTTGTCTTTATACATGGTTTAAAGCAGAACAATCAATCTGTTTTAGCTGGCATATGAAGATTTGTGTTTGTCTAATAAAAGATCTCCAGTGAGCATACTCTTCACCACCTCAATGACACACATTATAGAGCTTCAGACTGTTAGAAAAAAATCTGTAAATTTTGATAAGAGCATGACAAAAATTTGATGCATTTGCCAAAAATCACATTGTAAAAACCATTTGAATGACCTCCATTGACAAGATATTTAAAGTTATTCATGTGGTATGGCATTGCCTCAACTGTACAGTATGGGCAGGGTGTTTTTTCTAAGTTTACATCTTGAATAAACTACATACAGGGACATATATTATTTCTTTTACTGTAAGAACTATTACCCCTTCAAAAATAAAAATCCTATATAGTTCAATAAATGAATATGAAGGTAAGTATTCAAAGGGAAATGTACAGGGAAGGTCCAGTGGTCTCCACAGAATATATCCCTCACTGTGGAAACTGAAAAAGATTATGGTAGGTTTAGAATTCCAAAACTTCAGTGTATTTCTAAACCACTTTGGCATCTTGATAAAAAACAGATCTGACTCAACCAATCTTGGGTGAATCATAAGATTGTTCGTTTTCCGTAAAGTCACAGATGATCCTGATTGGTGAGTCTGCAAATCATACCTTGAACAGTGAGTTATAATATACAGAGAGGCTTCAAGGACACAAATGTATAATAATACAGAAGGTAAATTACACTGAAGTCTCTGTTTAGGCTTCCTAAAATAATAATCTGGTATAATAAATCATTTTTAAACACACAATTTGCAAAAATAACTTGAAAATGTAATTATAATTGTTTTTCAACTGGGGAAAATTTTGGGAAGAGAAAATTTCTTCCTTGAAATCCTTTCTTCGTGGGCCCTTAGCAATGCTCTGACCTCAGTGTGTATTTCAGATGAAACACACATATTTGAACATTTGAAGCTGACATATACAAATGAGATAAAGCATGAAACATCTGTGGTTTAGGATCTGGATTACTTCACTCAGACTGGTTCTTTCAAGGGAAGGATGATAGAATGTTCTGGTATTAAAGTTTACAAGGGAATAATAAGACAATACAATATGCATTAAATTGGTATGAGGGAGAATAGGGCAAGATAGATAAGACAATGACTAGAGGACCCAAAGGGGTTTGTAATCCCATAGGAAAAACAACAATATCCACCAACCAGAGCCCCCCAGACCTCACAGGGACTAAATCACCAACCAAAGAGGACCCATGCCTCCAACTGCAGAAGACAGCCTTATCGGTCATCAATGGAAGGAAAGGCCCTTGGTCCTGTGAAGGCTTGACACTCCAATGTAGGAGAATGCTGGGGCAGTGAGGTGAGAGTGGGTGGATGGGTGGGTAGAGGAGCACCCTCATAGAAGCAACCTACAGATTGGGAAAAAATCCTCACTAATGCATCTGATAGCATCTGATAGACGGCTAATATCCAAAATATATAAAGATTCCCCTTACACGAATCAGAATAGTTAAGATCAAAACCTCAGGTGACAATATATGTTAGAGAGGATCTGGAGAAAGAGGAACACTCCTCCATTGCTGGTGTGATTGCAAACTGGTACAACCATTCTGGAAATCAATATGGAGGTTACTCTGAAAATTGTAAACAAATCTACCTGAAGACCCAGTAATACCATTCTTGGGAATATACCCAAAAGATGTCTCACCATGCCACAGGTGCATATATTCCACTACATTCATAGCAGCCTTGTTTGTGATAGCCAGAAGCTGAAAACACCCCAGATGTTCCACTACAGAAGAATGGATACAGAAAATGTGGTGCATTTACACAATGCAATACTACTCAGCTATTAAGAATGAGGGCAAATGGAATGAACTAGAAAATATCATCCTGAGTGAGGTAACTCAGACCCAAAGGACATGCATGGTATGTCACTAATAAGTGGATATTAGGGAAAAAAAGTACTGAATTCCCAAGATACAGTCCACAGAACTCAAAAAGGTCAATAAGCTGAAAGACCCAAGTGAGGACTTCTCAGTCTCACTTGGGAAGTAGAAGAAAGCAATCACTAGTGGGGAGGTAGCGAGAGTCTTAGGAGGGAAAGTGGACAGGGGGTGGTGAGGTGGAGTGGGACCTGAGCTGGTATTGGGTAAGGGAAAGGACTGAAGCCCTGAAGGGCAGCAGAAAGAATGGAAACAGGCAACTTCGGGAGGTAGGAGGTTGGGAGAACCCTCCAGCATGCACCAGAGACCTGGGAGGTGAGAGACTCTCAGGACTCAAATGGAGGGACTTTAGATGAACCCTTAGGCACACAGTAAGGAGAGAGTTCTTATAGAGCCTACCTCTACCTCTAGCTATATAGTAAAAGGGAGTAGAAAGATGGCAAAAGTCAGATGTGATGAATTTCTACAAAGGGGTAATGCCTCAGGATTCTGGGGTTACTGAGTCCTTTGCAGCTACAGAGATAGAGACCCCATGGTTTACTTTCAAGAAGCTGCAGAATGGATGGTGATATAAAAATAGCAGATCATGTGCTTATTGAAGCACAAGTCTTGAGTATATTTTAGGTCACTAATGAAGGTTATCTTTGCACATACAGTAGAATTTCAAATGGGTTCATTTTTGTTTGAGAGACACTATTATTATATTTCCATGCTAATAGACTTTCTGGTCTGCTTAAAATTTCTGTCATCTGTGTAAGAATTCATGGCTCCATATGTCCCTGACACAGAGTGCTTTGTCACTTGATCCAAGTCAGAATTGCTCCACATGTTAATTTGAAAATCGGCATATAATAACTGAATCTTGAATAGTCATCTCATCTTTTTATGCTTCATTAACAACATTAAGATACATAAACACTAAGTATTCGTTTTGTAAAAACAGGATGATCAGATTTTCCTCTTTTAATTTAAGAAACCCATACCAACATTTCAAATTTATTCAATTCTTCTAGGTTAGTTTTCAGGGTTGGTTGTGACAAATGTAAATGAATATCCCATGGCTTTGTGTTATCCTGGCAAGGTAAGTGGAAGCCACCATTATTTGTCTGTACAAGTCCTGCTGACAAATCTCAAAAGAAATACAGTCTGAAGTTTCACCACCTCTATAATCACAGCTGTCTTTGTCATGTCTAAAGCCTGTGGCAGGGATTAGGATAGTGTGAAAACACACCATAGACAATGAGTTATTCAAAGAGAAGGTTCATTTTAAAAATAAACCTATCATTTGAATGTAAAATGTAAAAGTGACTTTTCCGGGTTGAAAGGAGAATACATTGTAATCCTAGCTCAAGAGATTTTGTTTCAAAATCCCAATTCAGATAAGAAGGCAAAAGGTACCATGGAGGAATCCACAGAAAACCTCTGGCTTTGCCTATCAATCTCCCAAACTGCCACCTACCCAACCCATTTCAATACTGCTTTCCTGTATTTATTTGAGTCGTTTTGTATTTCAGTTTTGATCCTAATATAACTTTCTGCTAGAATTCAAGCAGAATAATACAAAAGAGCATTTTCCTGAATATGACACAGAAAAGCTGTATTGTTTCTCATATATATATATATATACATATATATATATATGTGTGTGTGTGTGTGTGTGTGTGTGTGTGTGTGTGTGTATGGGAAACAAGACCTATATGCAAAACAAGACCTATATGGTTTAAAGCTCTCAACTGGCTCTTTAGAATTCCATTAAACTTGCTAGAGCAATAGCTCACAAAAGTGCTGCTGAATTGTCCATCAAGAAGCCAGTAATACAGAGGGGAGTAAATAAATGATTTGATACAAGATTTGTAATTTTTCCACTTTGCTTCCCACATATATGCACACTAACTTTATTCTAATTCATAGAACCTCCTCAAAGAAAATTAGGTTAAGATAAATATATCAATAAAAATCTCAAGTCTTTCAAGAATGATTACAATATATTAAACCTTTATGACAAATGACTAAACATTATGAAAATTCAAAGATCCTAATACTGAAACATAAACACACACACACACACACACACACACACACACACACACACACTCACATCATTTTTTATTAAGGCAAATGTAGACCCTAGGCTGAGAAAATAGTAGTCAATTATTATTCACAACAGCATTTCTAATTTACTTTTATATATATGCACATGGTAACTTCATCCTGAAGTTTTTAAGACCAACTAATTCTTAAAATCATCATTCTGCTGTATAATGGCAGTGCACACCATGGATAATATGAGACTGCAGTACAGATATCCATTCCCAGGCTTAGATTGTTTGCATATAGATAAATATTTCATTAAAGTAGATAACACACTCATTGAATTTACTAATTTGATAATACTATTCTCTAGCTCCCTTTTTGGAATTTATTACAACAGACCAAACTAAGACATGGAAAATAAGCTTTTCTACATACTGATAAACAAATCTCTCATTTCTTTAATATCTACTGTAGAATTAATATGGCCATGAAAATTATGCTCCCATTAAAGAATTTTATTAAGGGATTCTCAGGGAATCTCTGATCATTTACAAGGGTCCAGGGACTAATCATGACTTGGATTAATTACTGATGTTTGAACTTAGACTATAACAGTAATGACAGAAGGTATTTCTTGTTAAACAACTGCAAGATGCTAGACAAGAGAGAAGCTTCCTTATCTCACTTCACTTAATTCTTTTTTTAGGTATTAGATATTTTCTTTATTTACATTTCAAATGGTATCTCCTTTCCTGGTTTCCCCTCCGAAAAAAAAATCCTGTTCCCTCCCCCCTCCCCCTGCTCATCAACTCACTTTGTCCAGCTTCCTGGCCCTTGCATTCCCCTACACTGAGGCATTGAACTTTCACAGGAGCAAGGGCCTCCCCTCCATTGATGACCAACTAGGCCATCCTCTGATACATATGCAGCTGGAACTCATTGGTTGGTGTTTTAGTCCCTGTGAGCTCTAAGGATACTAGTTAGCTCATATTGTTGTTAGTCCTAAGGGGCTGGAAACCTTTCAGCACTTTGGGTCCTTTCTCTAGGTTCTTTATTGGGGACCCTGTACTCAGTCCAATGGGTGACTGTGAGCCTCTACTTCTGTATTAGCCAGGGTACTGGCAGAGCCTCTCAGGAGACAGCTATATTGGGCTCCTGTCAGCCAGCACTTGCTGACATCCACAAGAGTGTTTGGGTTTGGTGACTGAATATAGGAAGGATTCCCAGGTGGGGCAGTCTCTGGATTGTCCTTCCTTCAGTCTCTGCTCTATAGTTTGTCCCTGCAACTCCTTCTATGGTTATTTTGTTCCCCTTTCTAAGAAAGATCTAAGTATCTACACTTCGGTCTTCCTTCTTCTTGAGTTTCTTGTGGTTTGTGGATTTTATTTTGTGAATTCTGAGCTTCTGGGCTAATATCCACTTACCAGTGAGTGCATACCATGTGGGTTCTTTTGTGATCGGGTTACCTCACTCAGAATGATATTCTCCAGATCCATACATTTTCCTAGGAATTTTATAAAGTCATTGACATTCCTCTGTTGAGGGACATCTGGGTGGTTTCCAGTTTCTGGCTATTGTAAATAGGGCTGCTTTGAATGTGGTAGAGCATGTATCTTTATTACATGTTGGAGCATTTTCTGGGTATATGCTCAGGAATGTTATAGCTGGGTCCTCAGGTAGTACTATGTCCAATTTCCTGAGGAACCACCAATCTGATTTCCAGAGAGGATGTACCAGCTTGCAGTCCCACCAGCAATGAAGGAGTGTTCCTCTTTGTCCACAACCTCACCAGACTCTGCTGTCACCTGAGTTTTTGACCTTAGCCATTCTGACTGGTGTGAGGTGGAATCTCAGTGTTGTTTTGATTTGCATTTCCCTGATGACTAAAGATGTTGAACATTTCTTTAGGTGCTTCTCAGTCATTCAGTATTCGTCAGTTGAGAATTCTTTGTTTAGCTCTACACCCCATTTTTAATAGAGTTATTTGGTTCTCTGGAGTCAAACTTCTTAAGTTCTTTGTATATAGTGTATATTAACCCTCTATCAGTTATAGGATTGGTAAAGATCTTTTCCAAATCTGTTGGTTGCTGTTTTGTCCTATTGACAGTGTCCTTTGCCTTACAGAAGTTTTGTAATTTTATGAAGTCCCATTTGTCAATTGTTGATCTTAGAGCATAATGATGTTTTGTTCAGGAAATTTTCCCTTGTGCCTATGTGATCGAGGCTCTTCCCATTTTCTTTTCTATTAGTTTCAGTGCATCTGGTTTTATGTGGAGGTCCTTGATCCAATGGGACTTGAGCTTTGTACAAGGAGAAAGGAATGGATCGATTTGCATTCTTCTATGTGCTAACTGCCAGTTGAGCCAGCACCATTTGTTGAAAATGCTGTCTTTTTTCCACTGTATGGTTTTAGCTCCTTTGTCAAAGATCAAGTGACCATAGGTGTGTGGGTTCATTTCTGGGTCTTCAATTCTATTCCATTGATCTACCTGCCTGTCACTGTACCAATACCATGCAGTAGTACAGCTTTGTACTACAGCTTTGTACTACATCCTTTGTAGTACAGCTTAAGGTCTGGGATGGTGATTCCACCAGAGGTTCTTTTATTGTTGAGAATAGTTTTCTCTATCCTAGGTGTTTTGTTATTCCAAATGAATTTGCAAAATGCTCTTTCTAAGTCTGTGAAGAATTGAGTTGGAATTTTGATGAGGATTGCATTGAATCTGTAGATTGCTTTTGTCAGGATAGTAATTTTTACTATATTAATCCTGCTATTTCATGAGGATGAGAGATATTTCCATCTTCTGAGATCTTCTTTGGTTTCCTTGTTCAGAGACTTGAACTTCTTGTCATACAGATCTTTTACTTGCTTAGTTAGAGTCACACCAAAGTATTTTATATTATTTGAGACTATTGTGAAGGGTGTTGTTTCCCTAATTTCTTTCTCAGCCTTTGTATAGAGGAAGGCCACTGATTTGCTTGAGTTAATTTTATATCCAGCTACTTTGCTGAAGTTGTTTATCAGGTTTAAGAGTTCTCTGGCGGAATTTTTGGGGCCACTTAAGTATACTATCATATCATCAGCAAATAGTCATAATTTGACTTCTTCCTTTCCAATTTGTATCCCTTTGATCTCCTTTTGTTGTTTAATTGCTCTGGCTAGGACTTAAAGTACAATATAGAACAGGTAGGGAGAGAGTGGGCAGGCTTTTAGTGGGATTACCTCAAATTTCTCTCCATTTAGTTTGAGTTTGGCAACTGGTTTGCTGTATATTGCTTTTATGATGTTTAGGTATGGGCCTTGAATTCCTCATCTTTCTAAGACTTTTATCATGAAGGGGTTTTGGATTTTGTCAAATGCTTTCTCAGCATCTAGGTAGATGATTGTACGGTTTTTTTCTTTGAGTTTGTTTATATAGTGAATTGCATCGATGGATTTCCATATATTGAACCATTCCTGCATCCCTGGGATCATGATGGATGATTGTTTTAATGTGTTCTTGGATTTGGTTTGCAAGAATTTTATTGAGTATTTTTGCATCTATATTCATAAGGGAAATTGGTCTGAAGTTTTGTTTCTTTGTTAGGTCTCTCTGTGGTTTAGGTATCAGAGTAATGGTAGCTTCATAGAATGAACTGGGTAGAGTACCTTCTGTTTCTATTTTGTGGAACAGTTTGAAGAGTATTGGTATTAGGTCTTTTTTGAAGGTCTGATGAAACACTCCACTAAACCAAGCAGGTCCTGGTGTTTTTTTGTTTGGGAGACTATTAATAACTGTTTATATTTCTTTAGGGATTGTGGGACTGTTTAGATTGTTGATCTGATCTTAATTTAACTTTGGTACCTGATATCTGCCTAGAAAATTGTCCATTTCATCCAGGTTTTCCAGTTTTGTTGAGAATAGTCTTTTGTAGTAGGATCTCATGATTTTTTGGATTTCCTTAGTTTCTGTTGTTATGTCTCCTTTTTTCATTTCTGATCTTATAAATTAGCATACTGTTTCTGTGCCCTCTAGCTAGTCTGCCTAAGGGTTTATTTGTTTTGTTGACTTTCTCAAAGAACCAGTTCCTGGTTTGACTGATTCTTTGTATAGTTCTTTTTTTTTTTTTTTTTCCATTCGGTTGATTTAAGCCCTGAGTTTGATTATTTCCTCCTTTTGATTCCTCTTGGGTGAATTTGCTTCTTTTTGTTCTAGAGCTTTCCCATGTGCTGTCTAATTGCTGGTGTATGCTCTTTCCAGTTTCTTTTTGGAGGCACTCAGAGCTATGAGTTTTTCTCTTAGGACTGCTTTCATTGATTGTATCCCATAATTTTGGGTATGTTGTGCGTTCATTTTCATTAAAAAGTCTTTAATTTCTTTCTTTATATCTTTCTAATCAAGCTATCATTGAGTAGAGTGTTGTTAAGCTTCCATGTGTATATGGTCTTTCAATTGTTTATGATGTTATTGAGGAGCAGCCTTAGACTGTGGTGATCTGATAGGATGCAAGGAATTATTTCAATCTGCCTGTTTTGTGACTGATTATATGGTCAATTTTGGAGAAAGTACCATGAGGAGCTGAGAAGAAGGTATATCCTTTTGTTTTAGGTTAAAAAGTTCTATAGTTATCTGTTAAAACCGTTTGTTTCATAATTTCTGTTAGTCTTCTGTGTCTTTGTTTAGTTTCTGTTTCCATGGCCTGTCCATTGGAGAGAGTAGGGTGTTGAAGTCTTCTACTATTATTGTGTGTGATGCTATGTGTGCTTTGAGCTTTAGTAAAGTATCTTTTAAGAATGTATATGCCCTTGCATTTGGATCATAGAGGTTTAGGATTGAGAGTTCATCTTGGTAGATCTTACCTTTGATGAGTATGAAGTGTCCCTCATTATTTTTTTTGATCACTTTAGGTTGAAAGTCAATTTTTTTCGATATTAGAATCACTACTCCAGCTTTTTTCTTGGGACCATTTGCTTGGAAAATTGTTTTCCAGCCTTTTATTCCGAGGTAGTGTCTGTCTTTGTCACTGAGGTTGGTTTCATGTATGCAACAAAATGTTGTGTCCTGTTTATGTATGCAGTCTGATAATCTATGTCTTTTCATTGGGGAATTAAGTCCATTGATATTAACAGATATTAAGGAAAAGTAATTGTTGCTTCTTGTTATTTTTGTTGTTAGAATTGAAATTCTTTCCATGTGTCTTTTAGTTTTGTTGGAAGATTACTTTCTTGCTTTTTCTAGAATGTAGTTTTCCTGCTTGTGGTTTTCCTTTTATTATCCTTTGAAGGGCTGGATTTATGGAAAGCTATTGTGTAAATTTGGTTTTGCCATTGAAAACCTTGGTTTCTCCATCTATGGTAATTGAGAGTTTTGCTGGCTATAGTAGCCTGGGATGGCATTTGTGTTCTTTTGGTGTCTATTTGATATCAGCCCAGGATCTTCTGGCTTTCATAGTCTCTGGTGAGAAGTCTTTTTTAATTCTGATAGATCTGCCTTTATATGTTACTTGACCTTTTTCCCTCACTGCTTTTAATATTCTTTCTTTGTTTTGTGCATTTGATGTTTTGATTATTATGTGTCAGCAGGAATTTCTTTTCTGGTCAAATCTATTTGGAGTTCTGTAGGCTTTTTGTATGCTCATGGGCATCTCTTTCTTTAGGTTAGGGAAGTTTTCTTCTATATATTTGTTGAAGATATTTACTGGTCCTTTAACTTGGAGATCTTCACTCTCTTCTATACCTACTATCCTTAGGTTTGGTCTTCTCATTGGGTCCTCGATTTCCTGGATGTTTTGTGTGAGGATCTTTTTGCATTTTTGAGTTTTCTTTGACTGTTGTGTCAATGTTTTCTATGGTTTTCTATCTTCTGCACCTGAAATTCTCTCTTCTATCTCTTGTATTCTTTCAGTGATGCTTGCATGTATGGCTCCTGACTTCTTTCCTAGTTTTTCTATCTCCAGTGGTGTCTCTATGAGTTTTTAATTGTTTCTACTTCCATTTTTAGATCTTGGGTGGTTTTGTTCAATTCCTTCACCTGTTTGGTTGTGCTTTCCTGTAATTCTTTAAGATATTTTTGTGTTTCATCTTTAAGGGCTTGTTCCTTTTTACCTGTATTCTCCCTTATTTCTTCAAGGGAGTTATTTATGTCCTTCTTAAGTTCCTTTATTACCATCATGAGCTATGATTTTAGATCCAAATCTTGCTTTTCTGCTGTGTTGGGGTATCCAGGACTTGCTGTGGTGGAAGTACTGGGTTTTTGTGATGGCGAGTAGTCTTGGTTTCTACTGGTAAGATTCTTGCATTTGTCTTTTGCAATCTGTTAATCTCTGGTGTTGGATGTTCTTGCTGTCTCTGGCTAGAGCTTGTTCCTCCTGTGGGTCTGTAAGCCTGTGTCAGCACTCCTGTAAGAACAGCTCTCCCTGGTAAGACTTGTGTTGAGAGGGCTGTGGATCAGCCCTCTTTGAGAGCAGGTCTTGCCTTAGAAAGAGAAAATGGCAATCTCCCTGAGTCCTGGGGTCAAAGGACTCTCTGAAGGCTTGCTCTCCTCTGGCATGAAACGTGCAAAAAGGGCTGTGGAGCAGGCACAACTCCTGGTTGTACATGGAGGCAGGAAGGACCCTGTCTCCACTGCTCTTCTGCTTCTGTGGCCTGTGCCTCCTGGCTGTTCCTGCCATAGAACATCACCAGAGAGAAAATAGTGATCTCTCCTGAGTCCCTCATTTAAATCTTACAATTGCTTTAGGAGCCTGGAAGCAATCTGAATACTTTAGAGATGACAAAAGCAAAGTTGAAAAGACTTAGCATTGGTCACAGGGCTAGCTAGCAGTAGAACTTGGTTAAAGCTTAATATTATGATAAAAGTTCTATATATTCTATAAAATGTCTCTTGACTAGGAGGTTATAAATTAGAGCAGGAAGCAGAGATATAGAATATGATTTCCTTATTAGAATAGAAGGCAACATCACAGCATTTTGCTATAAAGCTTACTGGGATTTAATCACTGATGTACTTAATGGATGCACCCAAAGTAAACCATACAAAATAGAATTTTCTTAAAGCCCTCCAGAGTAATTTACAGTGCCACATGAAATAGCATACAAACAAAGAGCAGAGGAAAATACATTAAAACAATAAATCAACAAAAGCTGACTCTACTCCTGTACAAAGACTTTGCAGTGAAAGTGGTCCAGTTGCTGGATTTCCTAAGCGGCTCTTGGTGATAGCATATGCTGTACTAATGCAATTCTTGTGTCCAGTAGCCTTTGTGCCTAGTCAGCCAAGCTCTGCTATAGCAGATATGCTTACTGCTTAAATATCTTTTTAAAATTCCATTTGTTTATCAAAATCTATTCATTCTTTTTTGGAATCATCTTTCCTCACTCACCTGAATGTAACAATGAATGTACCTTCTCTTCTGATACCAGAGGTGATAATGAATTCTGTTGGATCCTCACCTGGGGCTGGAAGGTATCTTTTCAGTGATCTTGAGAGCACAGGGCTAATTTTCCCAAATAAAGATTCTCCTCTGAGAGGCTGCATTGATGAAGTCCATAGTGAAGCCTGACACTTGACTGGTCTAATTATCTTAAGTGGCCTAACATGAAGTTCCCTTTCCAATGGCCTCTCTGGAAGCCAGCATGAAAGTGAACTGGGATCCCTCTCCCTGATTAATTTCACAAACATGGGCTTCTTTCCTTTGTGTTTGTCTAACAAAAAGACAATTTGTTCTCTTCTGACAAGACCTGCTCCCATAGAAGGGGTGTGCAGAGATTCAGCTACCACCAGGCTACAAGTTCTAGTGTGTTCCATGAATACTGCCAATACAAATACTCATCAAGTCTTGAGAAACATCAGTCACCATGTTCTTAGAAATTTCTGCCTTTTCTTTCCAAAATGGGAACAGATCTGTGTGCAGAGTGATCCCCTCCCTCAGCCTTTGGAAAATATATCTTTTGAGAGCCTTCTACATACCAGGTATTGATATTTCCTTCATTTTCTTCCTTTCTTTTGGTGTTGTTGCTGTTTTATAAGTTTGACACTCAGCAGCTGGATCTTACCCACAGTGACTATCTGTATATTTGGGCATCATAACAGGGACAGTTACCAAAGTATGAAATTGGGTTGGTCAAACTTTCTCATTGTATTTCTTGTTCAAATATACAGGGTTATGATATGCTATATTCCTTATTGCTTAGGAAGCCACCTAAATGTAGGTAAACAAGCAGGCTTCTGGAAGGCTCATATTGTAAAGATAAAATAATTTTATTTTTTCTGCAGTTCTCCTGAGCAATTTAGCCCAGAAAAATAATTATTCCTTCCATTATATAAAGATCTAGAGAGGAATTTACCAGAAAAAAACTACTCTAAGACATCTGTAGTAGTCAATCTATTGAAGAATTTTTAATGCAATTACAAGTACATTCATTTTCTGGACAAGTGTTGACTTGGATACCAGCAATGAAAAAAAAAATTAAAAACCATCTGAATTCATAGTTTTCACTGTAGAATTCATGGGTAAGCAAAAAGGGAGAAATACTGAAATTATAAGAGATGATAAAAAGGTGGCCTGGGAAGTGTGGCCAGAGCAGCTGTCACTAGAAAGTGACCTTTTCCTCCTCCAAGGAAGCTAGACAAAGAGCAATGATGTCTCAAAAATGTCCCAGGCCACCAGATAGAAAGGTTCAGAGGCAAAATAAGCAGGACATGTAGAGAAGGCCAGCATGGCTAGAGTAGAGTGGGGAGAGGAACAGCTCACGTTATATCAGAATTCACAGAACACTGGAAAGCTTTGACTTTTGTATGAGCGAGGTAGGTAGATTTGAAGGACACTGAAGGGATTATTGATTCCATTATATTTGAGTTTTAGAATGTTCTCAACAGGCATGGCGCTGCATATTTTTAATTCTAGCAGCCAGGAAGCAAAGGCAGGCGGATCCTATGTGAGTTAGAGATCAGATTCATTACATAGCATGTTTAAGGACAGACAGAGCTTCCCAGAAAGATCCTGTCTAAATTTTAAAAGATAAAAAGTTTATAAACTTTATCTTCAGATTTGATTTGAACAAAAAAAGAGTGTAAGACACAGGTACAAAGGGCATTAGTAGATTGTGCAATGGCAAGACATGGTTAATATTGAGTAGATTTTAATTAGAATCAGGTCATATTTAAGTATATCCAGCAAGATAACTGCTAGAAGAATGTGAGTGCAGGACACGGTAAGAAGCATGTACCCTGCTGTTTTAGAAAGACAAGAGAAACCACAATCTGCCATCTGTTGAGATGATGCTATGGAGACCTAGCGATCCACAGGATTGTCATGTTGGGTTTTGGCAGTTAAAATCAATACAGAGTTGGCTGATAGATAGAACATATAAATTCAGTAAATGAGAGTAAATTTGAAAATATCAACACTGATATTAAAGGTCGAGATGAGAATGCGATCTCCAGGGGCCTGAGTATAAAACAGAATAGCAGCAGAGACTCTCATGGCCTCTAATAATTACATGCCATGGATGTGAGGAAGGGCCAGAAGTAGAGCTACAAGAGGAGCAGAGGAAAATCCAGGAAAGTGTGGGGTTCAGGGTTTAGAAACCAAGCAAGCCCATGTGCCAGGAGCTGTGATCAGGAGAAGGCGCTGGCTGCTTCTGTTCCTGAGATACAGACTGGTGACTGAGAGTGACAGATCTGGCTATCCTGAGTAACAGTGTATGTTTATACCCTAACCAGCATCTGCAGTCACAGCACTGAGAGTTTGTCTTAGACAGCAGCTGACACTCACACCTGCAGCCTGAACTTACTTTACTCTTGTGTTCTCCAGATCACTGAACATTGCTTTTTCATATCATTTATAATATTTCTATATAGATAATTGGTGGCTCCTCAAGAAGGCCTGCTTCCTCCCATCACTAATACAAAGAATGAGATAAACCTAACCTTTAAACCAAACTGTTTAATTACCATGACAAATGAATAAAACTACCCTGCCACAGTAGTAGCAATAATGTCATACTCTCATCATTATAAAATCCCATCTTGATGAAGTTTGTCTCATCCTTTCCTAGGTTCATGGCAAGAGTCATGTTTTCTTTTCCCAGTAGTTTTGTCCTTTCTAGGATGTCTCATAAGGTAAATTATACTTTTATTATATAAAAATTGGTTTCTTGGATAAATATTTACAAACTCTAACTTAAAGGGATCAAAATGATCTTTTATATAAGATGATCCTCAAATGTCCCATACTAGCCTACTAGAACTTCAGCATCTATGAGTTCTGTGGCTGTTTTGAGCTTATTCAGCTAGGGGTTCAGAGTTTACCACACATTTGTTAACAAGCATGTTTTCTCTCAAGCACTATTTGGAACTGCTGTCTCTGCACCCCATTCAGATACACAAACCAATAAATACCCTGCTCCATGCAGACTCATGGCTAATAAACAAGCTACTTTGGAACTTGCTCTCCCCCTTTGGATTCTGATCTTTCTGCATAGCACAAGGAACTCTAGAACACTTGATTTACTGAAAACAAGATAATAATCCTGTGTGTAAAATCCCAAGGTCAGTTATCTGGAGTTTGAAAATCAGTAGTACTGTGTAAATATAAAGAGCAAACTTGGATAAAATGTGTAAATATAAACAGCAAACATGGATAAAATTAATTTTGTGTTTACTTAAAATTTCCTTATAACACAGAAACAAATCTCTAGATTTTTCTCTCTCACCTATGTTCAGCCACAGAAAATTAGACATCGGGCCCTGCATGAAAACCAGGGGCTCACCATGACATGGAAGACTGGAGTTAATAGTATCTACTGATGCCATTAAAAAATGTTTTCAAATTGAGACAGAAAATGAAAAAAAAAAGATAGATGAAACTAGAACAACCCAGCGACAAGAATAACAGCAACAAAGCAAAACAGCAGCACAAAAACCTTTGTATTATTTCCATAAAAATCCATATTAACTGACACTCTACCTTTAAGATTAATATTTTCTTTTATAGACAACCTTTAAAGTTAGTGAAATTTTCATTTGTATGATGTTAAAAATATATAAATATCAAGTTTCAGATGTCATGGAAACTAGGGAAAAAGAAAATTAAAGAAAAGAAAATAACTGTTTTCTACAGAGTTGAACATAAATAATGTGCCCACATTCACAATAAGGTATTATGATGGATCTTGGATATTTTTCAAAGTGACCTTTGTAAGTGGCTCATAGTATTCAGTACATTCCTGTGCTTTCTGTGCCATAACCCAACTAGGGCATTTTAACAAAAGGCAGCTTTTTGTTTTGGAAACTCATGAGTGACTTATGACTGACCTGTTTACTGTGCTAAACAATGTGCTGCTTCATTCAAGAGATCATAGGAAGGAACAGAGACAGAAGCCATAGCAAGGAAAAAGAAAATTACAATCCTGGGGATTTTGGCACCAGGACTAACTATTAAAAAGTTGCTACCAGGCAGGATTT
The DNA here is from genome assembly GCA_019843815.1 of Montemys delectorum. Lineage (NCBI taxonomy): Eukaryota > Metazoa > Chordata > Mammalia > Rodentia > Muridae > Montemys > Montemys delectorum. The sequence continues at coordinate 46,908 of JADRCD010224248.1, read as the reverse complement.
TAAATAATGCCCTTTTCAGCATACGATTTTAATACAGAAATTGACATATTGAGTTTGCAACACAAACTAGAATTGCTCTTTCTGCTACAGATGTGTCTGATTGACCTTGAACAAATGCCAAGAAATCCACCACTACCGTCCTTTTTCTCCTATGTAAATGATCCCCCCTGCCTCATAATTAATGATTTTTCTATCATTGTGAGCACACATTGTTTAAGTGGTAGATATAGTCGCAACTCAGGAGATAGAAGAAAAGGCTCTATGACAATTTAAAATTAAGGCAGATCCTTGGTTGGAAAAAGTATTAGAGCTGCTTATACAACTGATACAGTTGTGTTTCCTGTAGATTTGCTGAATTTACAACTTTAGACATGGAACTGAGATAGGTTGAAAGCAAAATTAGAAGGTGAATAATTTCCTGTCTTTGGAGTCAGTATATTTTATTATTAGACACTCATTCTCAGCCTACACTGGAAACTACTTTAAGCAAATGGAGATTGGTTTTCTTTTCTTTTCTTTCTTCAAGGGGGCATCTCATTAACATTAATAGAAAATATGCCCAGAAAAATCCATTAACATTAATGGAAGCTATGCATAGAAAAAGTCTTAGATTAGTTTTCGTCTTTTAAGGAGCTTATGCATTGGCTGGCTGTCCTAAAAAGACAGGATAGGAAGATACTAATCGCATTTTGCTTCATTTCTTTAAATTATATTTAATAAATTCTGAGTTGGAAACAGCACAAGAAACTTCAAGCTGCAAAAATAAATATTTACTCACTAAACCTTAAGTGGGAATAATATTTGCCCACTAAACTGGGAGTTTTCACCACCTGTGTGACTTACTGAAAGTCACTGGGAATGCTATATGACCATGACTCTCTGAAGCATCCTCTCTGTAAAGTAGACCTCAGTTAGGCTGCCTGCCAGGAGCTGAATTGATTAGCAATAAATACAAATTTAATAGCTCTATTTTGCAGTTCCCCAGCCACTCTTGGATCCTCTCTTCACTGGGGAGACAGACGATGAGAATCAGAGCCTATCAACTCTACATATGACAGAAGTGAAGTCTAAATTAAAACAAAAGAGAACATTAAAAAAAACAAGCTAAAACTTAAACGGATTTTTTTATTTAATACTCACTTTATTTTTGTACCTAAACACTGCTCATATTTAAAAACAAATAAGGTAAACTCAAATCATCACCATATTATAAATCATCACACATTTAAATATATTTTACATGTATATAAATGTATTATGTATTTATATGTATATTGATAATTTATAGGTACATATGAATACTACATAAATGTATAATTTATATGTATGTATATATATACATGTATATAAATATATATGTACACACACATATATGATGGTAATGTATAAAACTTTAAACAGCAGGGTGTTTTAAGATTTTGTTTTGTTTTGTCTTGATTTAATTCACAAAGAAACTGTGGATAATTTTTTTTAACCAACTTTCTCCTAGCATTATGTTTCTTGGAGTAAGAATTTATGTCTGCTACAATCTTCCTCCCCTCCTTTGTGTGTTTCATCATTACAATGCTGCATGAACCTGGCAGCAGATATTGCTTTACCAGGTTTTTCTCCTGTTGATACTTTATGAACACAGCTTCCCACTTTCTTTCTGTGGGACACAGAATCAGAAAATAGCAAAGGTCAGGAAGTTATGACTTGACACAGCACAATGGTAACAAGTGTACAATGTAAAGTCTCTCTGTCTCTCTGTCTCTCTCTCTCTCTGTCTCTCTCTCTGTCTCTCTCTCTGTCTCTCTCTCTCTGTGTCTCTCTCTCTGTGTCTCTCTCTCTGTCTCT
>JADRCD010224248.1:23974-41216 GCA_019843815.1 Montemys delectorum | reverse complement strand
TATCTATCTATCTATCTATCTATCTATCTATCTATCTATCTATCTATGTAACATGACTATCATTTATGTATCTATGTAACATCTACCCTCTATCTATCTATCTATCTATCTATCTATCTATCTATCTATCTATCTATCTATCTATGTATCTATCTATCTTATTATTCTCTCATATATTACATCTTAAGCACAGTTTCCCTTCTCTCCTTTACTTGCAGTCCCTTCCTTTCAACCACCCTTTCTCTTTTTCCCTTGAGAAAGGTGGAGGCCTCCCAGGGATGTGAACCCAATATGGCATAACAAGTTACTATGATACTTGATACATCCTCTCATATTTAGGCTAGATGTGGTAACTCGGTAGGAAAAAAAAAGGGGGGGGGGGTTCCAGAAGTAGGCAAAAGAGTCAGAGAGCTTCCACTCTTTCTGTTAGGAACCCTACAAGAAGATCTACAAGAAGCTTTGTAACTTCTTAAAAAGGAAAACACAAGAAGCTAAAGAGAAGGCCAAGTGATTAAGGTACGTATTGCTCCTACAGATGATCAGGGTTCGATTCCCAAGACCAACGGCTTGAAGCTCGCAATTATTTGAGATCCTATGCTTTCTGTACTCCATGAGCGTCTGAGTTCAGACAGACATGTACTCACACATGGATGTACACATATACACATATTAATATTTTTAAAATCTTTTAAAACCTATGAAAATGTCTAGTGCATGAAATCATGAGAGTAATCATGGACATTGGTCCAATTTGAAAATACTTTAGGTAAAGTCTAAAGACTAGCTTTGTAAGCTTCATAACTTGCCAGCCACCTATCTCTACTTTGCTTAAGGTTATGCAATTAACTCATAACAAAGCTTTCCTTTACTTCTAAAGCAACAGTTGATGTAAAAAGAATAATGAGGGACTCTAAGGGCTTTTCCCAGTCCCATACCCTCCTTATAGCTTCCCCCTCCTGTCTTGGGTCAAGGCTAGGCCAAGTTCCATTCTCCATCCACAGGAATATTCTTGAGTAAAAAATTCTTAGAATGTACTGACTGGATTTTAGTCATGTGACCCTCTGGAAAGTCCCAGGTAGAGTTCAAATATGTGTCATGCTTGCTAGCCAATGGATTTAAATGTCAATATGCATAGCTAATAAGTTTGAATTGTAACCTTGCTGATGTAACCTGTGCCCCTAAAAAGTATAAAACAAACTGCTTGTAGTAGCCATTTGGAAGTTACCTTCTCATCACTCGACTTGAGGGTCTGATTGAGGGTTAACCCCAATGTGCTTTTGCATTGACCTGGGTCTCCGTGTCTCTCTGGGGAGTGTCTCGATGTAAGTACCACTGAACGAGGGTTGGGGTCTTATAGTTACATTTCTATCTTGTCAGTAACACATATTTTGTACGTAACACTACACTTGGTTTAGAAGTAGATATATTATAAAAGAGGGTACAGTTCAAGGGAGATAGTGAGCAATCAGAAATTAAGACCAAGATATAAAAGGACTAGTCTCAATGGTAAGTTTTCAGTGGTCCGATGTCAGAAGAAGACAGCAGAGAATGTTGAAGAATTTCAGATTAGAAAATCTTTCTGGTGATGGCTGGCATTTAACTTGCAAGCTTGAAGAAGTAGGGAGTGACTTCAGTACGATTCTTTTTATCAGCACTGGGTTCCACTGAATACCTTTGTTTTTATGTTTCCTAGGCCTCAGGAGAAATTAGGTACTTCACCCTTTGTGTAAATTAGATTACCATACCTCTCCGATCTCTCCACATACCAGGATAATACTGCCTGACTTCTTCCCTATGAAAAAGGATTCATTGGAATTCTTCACAATTCTTAGATTCTAACCTTAGGTGATAATTCAAGGGAAAATTAGTAAAGCATTTGGTACTCTGAAAGGAAGACAAAACAAAAAGACAGTAAAGAAGAAAAGCCTTGACTCTTGGCCAGGAGAAACAGTCTATCTCTAAGGGTAGCTGGAGCTTAACAAATTCTCATGAAGCCATATACTTATAGAGATGAATGAGTCTTAGCTAACTGATATTTACTGTTAACTTTTTAAGGGCACAGACCCCTGGAGAATTGCTACTCTAAATCACACATCTGATGAGAAATCTGACGTCTGCAATTCTTTCATCTGCTGTGCCTGGAAATTCTCTTTATTTGTGGAACCTTCAATGGAGCAGAATGCCTAATAGAAGATAATTAGAGCCAGGTACTACTGAGACCTTTTCCAAATCCATGGAGCAGATGCATCTCTTTCACTTGCTTGCTTGCATGAAAATAAATAAACATGCAGATTGCTCTGAGCAGAAAAATCCATTCTGATATACATGAACAGAGGAGCCTCTGATTATAGAAACGTCACATTCTTGATGCAAAGAAAATCTAGTTTCTCTCCGGTTGAGGGACCTGAATGTGAAAAATTATTGCATCTTCTGATGTCAATTTAACAATGGCATTTTTTGAAGGAAAACAAAAAGAATTTGAGCAACAGTTGACAACACCCAAGAAAAGTCACAAGAAAAATATGAGTCAGCCAAGGAACGAGAAGAGGTCTTCTTCCTCGTGTGACTATAGAAATGCCTGAGGATTACTGAAGAGAGTCTGCAGAACCCATCTGAGAATAAACCCAGACTAAATGAAATTTCCTTATACAGTCACTGTCTTGTCTTGGGATAGGTTTTACAGATTGAAATACAAATTGGCAGTAGAGCTGTATTCAGAAAGTTTTAGGAAGGCACAGCATAAAACAGATGGTAAAAGTTGATCAGTGGTCAAGAGAGCAGATCACAAAAGCCAAACAGTAGACAACAGTACATTCTCAGCCTTATTCCATAGATGAAGCCCAGACACCATCCTTAGGAGTCATTGCCTTTCCATTCACTTTCCTCCTTACTCAGGCAGCAGCTTCTCCCTCTTAGGTCTAGCTGCAAATGCTACTCTGGAAAGTGTATTTTATCCCCTTTACACCCACAGACTCAGTCTCAGGTTGTACACTTTCTGATATTACTGATAGAAGACTCTAATAGCATTAGAAAACCCTAAAGTCACACAACTGATATATAAGTGGCAGGTAATTGCTTAAAATACCAACAGAGATGGATGTCAAATCTATTTTTAAAAATCTGAGCAGAAAGAGACAGTTTGCCTCTCTGTCACTCCTTTCTCTAACAATGACTACAAGGTCACTTTGAAACTTCAAGCAAGAAAGCAAAAGTTGTAAATGCTAGGCATAATATGACTTTTTGTTTTCAGTCTAAAAGCTCCTGTTAGCTGCTGAAAAGCTACAGAAAATCGTACTGCCTATTATTTAACATTAGATCATATTCTTGATAATGTTTAGATTCATTTATTGAACAAATATGTATTTAAGTATTCTACTACAAAGAAGTGAAATAAACTGGAAATGGATGACCAGAAACTTTCTTTTTCAAAAACATAAAATATTTAAGCAGCTATAACAAGAGGGATAAGAATAAAATATAATAATAGAAGCCCCATATCCAAATATTACCATAGGAAACCAACTATAGGTTCTTCCTCTATAACATGTGGGATATGAACAACCTGCCTGCCAATGGTTAATCAAAATAGAGGTGAAGGTTATTTTGGTTATATTGTCTTAGACTTTCCAGTTGTACATTCCAATTGTACAGTAGAGCATTGATGGATCTGCTAAATGATATTCTGTCAAATTATTTGAGTTAGTGTGAAAAATAGTAGCATTGGAAGATAATTGTGATGTAAAAAGGAACACAAAAATCCTACATTCAGTGTTGGCCAGTGTGTGTATGTATGTGTGTGTGTGTGTGTGTGTGTGTGTGTGTGTGTGTGTACATGCATGTCAAATACATGAGAGAAAAAAATGGCAAATGGCTCATACATGTTACCAGGGAATTGCGCTCCCAAATCCTTGCCCAGGCTTCAGTGTAAAGATCACTATTTCCTTCTCACTTTCTCTAATAACTTCCTGTCAGGAAGATTCTCAGAAATTTTGTTTCTTGTTAAGCTCTTCCTTCATAACAAGATTATGTATTTAATTATGGAAGTAATAACAAAACTATAAGGGAAGTGACTAAATTTATTACTAGGGATGGCTTGTTAAGAAAGAAAATTTTCCTGATATGGATAATTATGTATTTAATATAACTTGTGTAAATTTTTTAAATTGAGAAACTCATTATTTCTAAATAGTAGTTCAAGAAATTCTTCAGGTGATCTAAGTTAGAATTCCCTTTGGTGTGACTTACAGACAGGGGATGATGGGTTTTAAGGTGTATCTTAATCCTCCCTTTTGAGTAATATTGTTAAACGTTTCAGAATTTTATAGTTTAGAAACTGAAATGGACCATATCCAAGTAAACATTTGATGCTTCCTTTTCTCTGTTAAGAGGAAGGAAAGGAATCCTGGGCAGATTGCCTGCTTGAAACATCGGCCGGTAGCTTAAAAGCAAAAGGCAAGAAAAATCTCTGACCTAATCAGGCACGACAACCATGGAATCCCATGTGCAAATGGAATACCAAACTGATATTATTCTTCCTGTTCAAAATACATCATGTGGAAAATAGAGTAAACAAAAATAATAACTTGCTGATGTAATATGGTTCCAACTAATAATATGAGAAACTCAGGGCATAAATATAGGCTTATCCATTTTTACACATCTGGAAGTATCTAAACAACCCATTGTTTTTTTTGAGAGAAAATGAAGAATGATATTTAAGAATTCAACAAGGGATAGATTTTAATTTTGCTATTTGAAATATGAAATGCCAAGGTATTTCTTAAACAAAATCAAACACTGATAACTATAAAATATATTATAACAATATTTATTGAGAATTTTGTTTCAGTAACTTTAAAAGATAAGGAACAAATGGGCTAAATTGGCTTCCTTACCCCAGTGCGGGTTAATAGGCTCTGGCTTTGAGCTTTCATACCGTAAAACTCACCAATTATTCCTTGGAAATGGATATATATATATATATATATATATATATATATGTATTAAGATATACGTTTCTCAAAGTTGGCTAAATGCCAACCTTTTACACCAGTGATGTTAAAATGATTTTCGACAAGTTTTAGTAACTTGTTACTAAATGGGTTGTTAGTAAGCATTTGGGGAAATGTTAGTGATTAGCCTAGAATTACTTTTAGAGTATAGCCAGCCATGAAGCTAGTTTCTGGAGGCTCCACTGATAGAATAGGACAGTAGGCTATGTAGAGAGGATGTCCACTGCATTATAAACCAGCCTTTTTGATTTTGTTACAATCTTATTTTACTTGACTATGAATAGACTTCCCAACTGTGTCTGTCAATTAAAATTAAAAAAGAATAAGGGTAATAACTGAAATGTTTCTCTAAATCCAGCCAGGATAAACCTTCCAAGTCATTAACCTAAAGTCTACCAATAATACAGTTTGCAATTACCAATTCATTTCCTCATATTATTCCCTGGGTAAATTGCCTGCTTGTCATTCATGAATGAAGTCATTAGCTGGAGAACAGAGGCCGAAACTCTGATGAGAATGAACTTGTGGCTGCTTTGGAAAGACTTGAGAAGTAGATTTCTAAACAGATAACTGGAGGCTCTGTTTTGTTTTCCTTTCTGTTTGTAGCTTTTCTCTAAAGCAAATGTGATTTTAAAATAAAACCTGAAGCTCTGAGGTGTGACATGCATAGACAATGTCTCCTCTGTGGGAGAAAGGAACAATTTCCTGTAGTGTTAATCTCTACCCTTTCAGGTGGACTTGCACACCTTTCACTTATATCATTATTATTAGGAAACCATCATTTCCTAACAAACACCTTCCACTGGAAATTTTGTACTCATGTAGAGACTTACAAAGACAAAGTATATTTGTAATATTAAGTAAGTCAAGATGAGTTAGACTTAGAATTGTGTGCCTTTCTATGTTTATCAGTATCTACAAACTATGTGACCCTCTTGGTACCCTGGGCTTAATTAAAAACACAGACAGCATTTTTAGTGACTTTACAATTATGTAGACTTTCGAGCCAGCAGCACTCACATGGAACCTCTGATGTTTCAGCAGTGGAAACAAGTGGTGCACAATCGGCCATTTAAAATTCCCTCTTGTAGCACAAGACAATAGAGAAAAGGAAGGTGAAGAAACACAGGTGGGAGGGGGTGTAAGGAGGGCTGGAGGGGGATGAACAGAGTGTGGGAGGAAGGGAGTGCAGGAGGCAGAGACTCTTGAGCACTTAGAGAGTGAGAGGGATCATCAACCTCCTTAAAGGGCCACTTGGGCATCTGCGAATCTGCATATGACTTTTCAATTATGGGGTGGCTAGCAGCTGATGAAGGTCCCAAAAAGTTCAGGGAAATCTCTAACATAAGCTGTTCATTGCTCCTCTCACTGATTCCTATCGAATACTCAGTTATGAGCCCTCTTCTCTCACTTCACATCTTGTGCCTTTAATTCCTTGCCCTCAATTAATTTTAATTTAGAGAATTTACTGTTTGGTCACAATTAAAATAACATTGTCTACTTCTGAGACTGTTTCTCAACATGCATTTAACATAGATCACCCATCTTCGGGCTTCATAGCTGTCAGATTATTAGATTTAAAGTTGTCTACATGCAAAAGGCCCCCAAAGAACAACCTTCTCAAGTTAGTAACAATGGTCCTATTAGCTTGTCATAAAACTAAAGTGATCCATGTGTTTAATAACATTGACTATGGGCTATAAACTCTGATTTGTCAGTTGGGATGTTTCTTTGAAATGGGAGCTGAAGAAATCAGGTGAATGCAGAGTTGAGAGGTGAAGTTTCAGAGCTCAAGGGTACATTTTTTTAAGTGTATAAAATTCTCAGTCACCAAAAAAGAGCTAGTTACTACACGAGGGATCATGGGGTCCTGAACCAGTGTGATCCTGAGTTATTCCTGTCTCAAAGAATGATAGCAGTTCTGTCATTAGTGTAAACTTGTCTAAGTGTTTCTGTCCTCATTTTTTTCTTCACGTAAACATGCTGTTTCTTGTTATCACTTTATACTCTAGTCTCCAATAGTTTATTATGAGCACATTAAGCAGTCACATTCAACAGTTATTCTTACCAGATAATGTTGTAACAAAGGTGTGGTAATGGGAAATATCAGCTCTCTCACCATACAACCAGATAAACTAATGACTTGCTGGTAATGTCATGCATCTAACAGCTAGCACCAAAAAAACTGCTAATGATAGTGGCATTGCAATTATTATTAAATCTGACATAAATTTGTTCATATACAAGTGGCTGTGGTTGTGCAGGTAGAGATATGATTAGGTCTTATGTGACTATCAGTCTCCATCAATAAAGTCTTTTACTTATTGTTGAAAGTCATTTCATGACTCCTTTCCAAATCACTCCTTTCCAAAATCATTGTTTTCTAATATCAACTATACATAGATTTAAAAAGTAAGATGGATGATGGAGGCTGAGAGTGCCAGAGATTTCTTGAAGAAAAAACATTTTAAATAAAACTGATTTTAAAATGAGCCTGATCGTTATTTTCACATCACCCTAGTGTACATTAATCACTTACAGCAAACTGATCACTAAATTTGTATTTAAAATAAATCACAAAGACAATAATCCAAGAAATAGTGACAGTGGGAGAATTTGCTGCCGGATATGAAGTAAAGTGCAGAATTAATGCAGGAGGCTGTTCCTCCACTTAGGACTGTCTACATGGAAGTGAGTATTGTTGAGCTGGAATTGACTTCTGGTATGAAAATTTAGGTAGCCATTGTTTCAAAGTCCCAAAATCACAAACAGTTTTCACTAAATACAGTCAGTTGGCCATGCACCATGTGTTATTTATTCAGTGCAAGTCTAGCCCTTGGCCGCATGCACATCAGAAAAGTCTCATTCCTGAAATCTGATACTCACCTTACTGCTAGATCTCTCTGGGCATCTCTGAGACAGCATATTTATCATAGCATTTAGGGCATAATCAGAACAACTATATTCACAAATACAAATGCCTGGACAAACTGGACAGTCATTATACATAGGAATGGGGAAGAGACTGGCTTCCATTTACAGAAGCAGCCCTTCTTTCTATTTTGCCAGCAGTAGTGACTCACGTCCATTTGATTGCTCCCCTATGCAGACCTCTTTAGAATAGTTTGTCAGGCAATTTGAGCTATTTCACTATTTCTTCCTAAAACAGACATAATGATGCTCAATGTAAAAAATACCCCAAAAGTATTTGATTATTCTCCAGTCAAATGAGGTTTTGACCAAAGGGCAATTTGTGGGTAATATCTGATTTGGGGAAATTATCTAAAAATTATACTGTTAGTATATGTATTAAACTCAGTCCCTTACTTATATATATATATACATCACAGATGGTGAAGTCCCTTCTCTACAGAATCCAAGCCATATATAAGTACTTTGGAAGGATAAACATACATCATTGAACCTAACAGATAAATTAGAAATAGCTCAGAGAGGAAATCAACACAGGTTGAATGCCCACAGATAAGATTTATAGTCTGAGAAGCTTACACATGGCCTCCTAGGGAAGCTCAGAATACCCAAGATACAATTCACAGACCACATGAAGCTCAAGACAAAGGAAGACCAAAATGTGGGTGCTTTGGTCCTTCTTAGAAGGGATAAGAAAATACTCACAGTAGCAAATATGGAGATAAAGTGTGGAGCAGAGACTGAAGGAAAGGCCATCCAGTGACTGCCACACCTGTAGATCCACCCCTTATACAGTCACCAAATATAGACACTATTGTGGATACCAAGAAGTGCTGGAGCCTGATATAGTTGTCTCCTGAGAGGTTCTGCCAGAGCCTGATCAATACAGAGGCAGATGCTCACACCCAATCATTGAACTCATTAAGGAGTCCCCAATGGAGGAATTAGAGAAATGATTGAAGGAGCTGAAGGGGTCTGCAACTCCACAGGAAGAACAACAATATCAACCAACCAGAGCTCCCAGGGTCTAAACCACCAACCAAGGAGTACACATGGAAGGACCCATGGCTCCAGCTGTACATGTAGCATTGTCAGGCATCACTGGGAGGGGAGGCCCTTGGTCCAGTGAAGGCTTGATGTCCCAGGGTAGGGGAATGCGAGGGCAGAGAGGCAGGAGTGGATGGGTGGGTCCCTGGGGCACACCTCATAGAAGCAGGAAGAAGGAGGATAGGAAAGATGATTTCTAGAGGGGAATTGGGAAAGGGGATAACATTTGATATGTAAATAAATAAAATATCCAATTAAAAAATGACTAAGCGTAAAAAAAAAATCTCATAGTGCTTCTTAATGGTAAAAATCTTACCTGACAAGTTAATATATGGCTTTTTGTGAAATAGGCTTTTAGGTGTTTTAAAGTACAAAATCTGGAATTAAGAAAATACCCAGAAGGTATAGAGTATAAATGGTATAGATTTAAGGAACACGCATATGATGCTTGGCTAAAATTAAGGGTTTCACTTCATAAAGTGAAGGCAAATAGTAACACATGGAAAAGGCAGACTGGCAACTCCCCGGACTGCAGAGCTACCAACTGCTCTCAACTGACATCTTACCAACAGCAGAGAAGTCTACAAGGAAATTAAGAAACACAATGTTACAAAATATATTTTTGAGCTTACTATTATTATTAGGTGGGCATGATATGTGAGGGTGGGCACATGCCACATCATACATGTGGAGGTCATAGAAAAACCCTGAAGTCAAGTTTCTCTTCCCACATTTCCTTGGTTTTTAGAGATTAATCTCAGGTCCTCAGCTTGTGCAGCAGTACATCCACTGTGCCATTTTATGAACCTCTTTAAAATTTATTTTTTTACTGCTGATTAGTTACATTTTATATCACCGAATGATAGATAAGAGACTAAGTCAAGAAACATCAATATAAAGAAAGCCCAAAGAAAAGGGAATTAGAGAGACATGAGTAGAGACAAACAGCAGTGACCTGTTAATCTAATTAGGGGGTGTTATTTAGGAAAATAATGTGCTTCTATGTAATGGAAGAATTAGTCAAGGATTAAAAAAAAAAAGGAAGCAAAAAACAAAAACAAAAACAAAACAAAAACAAAACAAAACCCAAAATCTTCACAGCTGCAGAGGAACTCTGGCAATGAATCATCCTGTCACAGGAATTTAGAGATACTCCTGGGTGGAACACCCTAATTTATTATGGATTAATTTAAGTATAATTATGGTCAACCCAAACACTGAACAAGGGTGTGTCTATGTAACCTAGAAATCCAGTTTATATCCAATATGGATATGTAGAGCAATAAACATGAAAATACTTTATAGCCATATTATTCATACTTTAAAAGCTCCTACCCATCATACCATCAACTTTTAAACATTTTATTTAAATGACTCTACATTATATATAGAAGTTTTAAGTCTGGTGCTCACAGTCTGCATTCTGGCTCTACCCTGTTCTCCCACCACATCCCCCATGCTTATTAGGCTCATCTACTTCCTATTCTGCAAACCTTATCTGATCTTAGCCAACCTTTTAATTCTTTTCTGTCTTCTTTAAAAGCCCAAATATTGTCAACTGCCTCCCTACCAAAATCAACACTTTAATCCATCAGGGCTGTGTTCTTCCTGAAATTCTATCTGGATTCTAAGGTAATTATTTCTTTTCCTCAGAATTTCAACAGCCAGTGTCCTTTGTATAACGTCTCCTGCATTATTTTAAATTGTTTTGTCCCTTGACTTCAAATCTTATATTGTCTCTGTTGATCTCACCGGTGCTTATACATCAGAATATACAATGTTTCACCAGAGTATAAACTTACTGGCTTTTTACATGGACTCAGTAACCAAACTTTAAGATCATTTTAAAGCTGTGTGAACTTGGTACTGATTTTGTTATCAAGCCATTAGCATCCTTACAGCAATATTACAGCATTCTCCATAGCTGTGCCTCTCTTCTTTCCTTTTTGCACTCAGGATGATTGTTCTTCATAACACACTGGGCTTCTAGTTCATCTACTACTAACATCTAGTTCCTCCAACAAGAAATAAGATATTTTCTATCATCCCCACTTCTGTGCAATTTTAGTTTATCTTTAGAAGATAAGGGAAAATGCTGCACCAAGTATCCAAGGTATGGGATACACAAAAATACTCCACACTTTCTGATCTTTTGAAAACAGACAAACAAATGAACCCAAATACAGAGAGCAGCAATCAGGTCCACTGAGCCAACCAGCACATCTATTAAGTTTTGGTTTATCCATTTAGTTGTCAAGCCCACCCAAGCCTAACATCTACATGTTTTGTCCCATATCTTTGCTTCTTTAATCACACATGTATACATTCTAGTCCCTGTGAATTTCCCCAGTGGCCAGAACAACAGAGAAAGGCAAGAAGCTAGAGGAATATCATTACACACAAAAGCTCTGGTAGATACTGCCACCTACAGGGATTAAAGTAATACTGGGTTTAATATCATCCCATCTCAATTATTCATAAATCTAGAGAGAGACATGTCATAGCTGATCTAACTGAAATAGGACAGACAGACCCTTGTATTAAATCATAATCTTTAAGACTGTAGCATAGATATATATTTATATATGTGTATGTATAGGTATATTAAACTAGGCCAGTAAAATAACAGGGCAGTAAGGAAGATTTAAAGACATATTACATTATCTCAGTGATAATTTTTGTTAGTAGAAAAAGAATATATATGTATATATATGTATTCTATATATGCATATATGTGTGTGTATATATGTATATATGTATATATACATACACACATCCTCACATATACACATACTAACACATACATGCACGCACACACACACACACACACACACACACACACACATTTTTAACCAAGATGGTTGTGGTTCATTGGTAGGAGCTGAAGATTTTATTTCATTGCATGCTCATCTTAAGATTATGTGGCAGTTACTCACAGTGGAAAGTCTCAGATATTAATTGTATAGACCGGTCTTTCTTAAATATAGTATACTGAGTATTTACTTGGTTATTTGAATTATGTCAGGTTAGAAAAGAAAAATAATGAATTGAAGTATTTGTATGTAATCAAATGTATGATTTTTAAAATATTATTGGAATATAATTTCACCTCACATAAATGAGCAAAAGATAGCATGAATAATTCTCATTAAATTTACTTACTATAAAAAATTTAGCCAATTTGTTTATTTGCTCACTATTTCCCTATGCCTTTGTATGTCTATGCACAGACACACAAACAATATTTTTTCAATGTTATTTGATAGTAGCCTCCAATATGCTTTGCTCATTGACAGCTTCACGTTTCCCAATAGGAATAGTCACATTACAATTATCAACCCAATCAAAAAGTTGGATGGACTCTACTATCTATATTAAGATGTGTCCATTTATCTAAAATTATCTCTTACTAATTTTGTTCTCAAAGACAAGATTCAATCTAATATAACCCACAACACTTTTAAAATCTACAACTACAATATTTTTATTGCATGAATTTATGTGTGTGTTTCTTATATAATTATGTCTTTTTACTTGTGTCAGGTGTGTGTGTGTGTGTGTGTGTGTGTGTGTGTGTGTGTGCGCGCATGTGCACGTATGCCTGCATGCAAACATGCATTGTGCATAAGGAAGCTCAAGTTGGCATTTGGTTTCTCACCCTATCACTTTCCACCTTAAATATTGAGGCAGAGTCTTGCAGTTAAACACAGAATTCAGTGAGTTTGCTGGTACTGAGCTTGCCCTGGGTCCTTCCTTCTACTTCCTTGCAGGTAGTCATATACTCATTCAAGTTTTTAAAGGTTTTGGAGACCCAGTCCCTGGTCCTCACATTCGCACAGCAAGTGCCTTATCTCCTGAGCTATTTCTCCAGTCCCCCAAATTGGCCACATTTTTTTTTTTATTGTCAATTGGTGACTTTTCGCTTCTCAGGCTGTCAGCTGTCTCTGCTGCATGCTGAAGCCTCAAGCATGGTCGTTCCTACTTCTCTTTAACTTAGTTTTCAGTAGAAAACTATATAGTAGGCTATTTTGTAATTATCTTTCATAAGATTAAATGTCAATTTGAAGAAGGTAACAAATACCTTCTATAGTGTAGGTCAGTGGAACATGAGAGGAAATCTGGTAAGATCAAGCTACAGGCTAGAAGCCCTAGAGACCCTGAAGGGAAAGGAGGAGCTCCACCTGCTCCTGGCACTAGGCCTCTGTCATGTAGCTGCATCCCCCCCACCTCCCCCCGTACAGAGAGTTGTGGCCATCTGTCACATAAAGGCAATGCCTCAAGCCCCTCCATATGTAAATGAGGCATCCATAACATCTCAGACCAAGACAAGACAACAAGAAAAGAGATGTGACCACAGTCCCAGAGTTCCAAAGCAGACTTCTTCATGCTTATGAGGGATCTAGAGGCTGAGAGGGCATTGCCAATAAGCTTCCCTCCCTAGACATTCCCCCTTGGAAAGGGTGTTTAATGTCAGGCCCACCTTGAGAAGTGGGGTATGGTTTTACTCATCCATTTTCCATAATGACAATAAACTGTTTAGAACCATGGTCTACCTCTTTTCATTGAGATTCACCGTGGGGAGCCATGGAGAAAGCCTTCACCTACAGAACCACAGCCTACTCTCCTGTAGAAGGCCTCTCTGCACTCCCAGTCATAACCTCCACCAACCCTGGAGCCATTCCTCAAGCAAAGGACTATCCCTGCTGGGATAAGCTAGAACTTCCCTTTCTCCCTGCCCAGCCTGCAGTCTCCACCCCCGCCCCTCCCCCACTCCCTTCTCTGCTCTTCTGTGACTCCCAGCAGCATCAGGATGTCCAAGAGTCAGAGAAGTACAGGGTCCTGGTCTCCTGGCAGGCTCAGGGATCCCAGAACCAGCTTCAGCTTTCCCACACCTAAGACTGTGCTTTACTATCTATCCCTGGAGTGGTGTCTCGCTGCTTCCCTATAGCCCAGCACCTGCCTCAAAGGTGGCATAGGATAGGTGCAGCCAAATGCTTCTTCCCCAAGCAGCTATGCCCTGTGGTTGAGCAGACGCAGGTCAGCAACTCTCCATATAAGACTAGGATACTATGAGTTTTTGACAAGTACTTGGCTGTATGAATTTTGTTCACTTCCTCATAAATTACCTCTGCTCTGTGGATTGCTACTTTATTGATTCCTAGCTGTATTCAGCCAATAATCTTGGAGTAAGAGATAACTATGTGGGGCTCCATTTGTCATTTTCACAAAATTAATAAACACTTTTGGAGCGGTGGAAGGATGACAGCAGCCATGCCATAGACAAACAGTTGATAAAATTGGTGATCAATAACCAGTAGACAATGGAAATCTCGCATTTGATAGGTGTTTAAGAGGACAGTAGGCATAAAGTGAGACTGATATCTATGATCACTATGAGTCTTTAAAAGGTACTTGACATGATATTGACTATGCATTCCAATTTTCTAAAATAATCAAGAAGAGAACACTGGAAAATAATCTGAAATCCCAGATTGCACTCAGTCTTGTGAAGTACAGGACCACACTCTCTGGTTTTCTCAAGGGAAAAAAAATTCCAAGCGACACTTGTCCCTTTTATCTATGTAATACTTGCGCAGCTAAAAATGTTTTTTTTTTTTCAATAGTTGTCTAGTATACTTTACATGAGAACAAACCCAAGAGCCTATATAGAACAATAAAGAAAATGTTATTGGGTAGAACACAATTGTTCAAAATTCCCCTGACTCATCTTTTACAAATCTAACTTTGTCTCATCTATATTTTATTTACTATAAGATGAAAATAATTTAAATTTTGATTGGAATACATTTTTAAATGTTCTATGTATACAGGCTAAGTGTACCTTCTGTTTACTTTCTTATGCCTTATGAAGAGAGTTCTCTCCTTCAGTCATGCGTGTTTTAGCTATTAGACTCAGGCAAGGACATTTACCTACATGATACCAGGTCAGTGAATCCTTGGGTAGAACTTCTTAATGTTAAATGCTAGTTGGAGCACACTCATGAGATGACACTGAGACAGGGTTATGGTAATAAGGGAATACAGTATATAGTGTATTGTGAAAGAAGACCAGGAAGGCTTGGACATTTCCTTCTAGAAATAAATTAAAACTGCTGAAGTTAAATGGCTAGTATGTCTTTTAATAAGCTTTGAATTGTTTCACAGAGGCACACACCCCACTTTCTACTACAAGTGCAACTTCCTTTCTCTAAGCATGATGCTTAGACTAAGACTTCCTTTCTCTAAGACTTCCAATAGTTTTTCTAGAACTGTAGACCACACTTCCCATGTGATTGAACACAAGATGAGGTTGTTCTCTCTCTTTGCATCATTGTACCTGCTAATAACAGCAATGGCCCAGTCCTCTTCCCCTGTTATCCTGATGTTGTTAACAGAATTCATTAGCAGGTACAAACCACAAATGAGTTGACCCCGACTGATATTAGAATGAACTGCATGTCAGGGTCCATTGGCTCTTACTAAGTCAGTATGCTGTCAGTGTGCTCACTGTTGGATCCTATGTCAAAGCCCCACTTAATTGTGCAGACAAAAACAATGCCTGCAACTAAAAGTAATTACCTTGTTTAATATTAAAATTCACATTCAACAGATAGCCCACTGCTAAAAAATACAGAGAATACAAATAAACTCTTGACTCTGAGATGGGGGAGGGGCAGGCTCAGTGTGATTAATTACCTAGCAAGGACATGAGGACATGAATGATTTGAGTGATAATGCCATCCTTATTTATACACTTGATGTTTTATATTCCTATATGTTATTGTATGCTGAGATACATTGAGTTGACTATACCGCCAGTAGGTTTGCTGCTAGTAAGACTCCAGTGATATCCTACATGACAAAATGTTTTCTACACACTACTATGGACTATACTATTTTTCTTTATTTCATTTTTGGATATCATGTTCAACGTACAGACACCAAAAGAAAATGGCACAGACTCTTCAGGTCCAATTCTACAGATAAAAGAAAACATGAGGCATTTGTCTTTCTGGATGATTGTTACCTCACTAGTATACGATTCTCTAGTTCCATCAGTTCTTCTAAATTTATTTTTTTTCTTTACAGTTGAAGAGTATTTTAGTGCTTATACTTATCACATTTGCATTACAGTTATCATTACAGCTAGGCTGTTTCCACTAAACAAGTCTAGATCTCATCCGTCTTCAGAAAAGTTTCTTTGTACAGCAGGGGAGACCATTACAGAAAGCCACAATTGACCAAAATGCAGAGACTAGATGACCATGGAAAGGTCAGTCCTAATTAATATACTTACAATTTGATTCCTGCACCCAACTAGAGGAACATCAAGGATAAGAGACTAGAAGTATTACAACAACCAGAGGACCAGAAAGTTTGCTGAGTCTCTGCTTTCTAGCAGCTATGAGAGGGTAGCTACACTTATAAAATCTCAACAGCATAGCAACCTAAATGAGACCTGAACAAATGCAACATCTGGCTTGCCAATGCAAATGAGGAAAAAAAAATCACAGGAGCCTGGGCTAGAACAGAGCTCCATGCAATTAGCAATTGTTAAGAGAGGTAGAATTAGTCTTCTTCTGGGATGAGCCCTGATTGGTTATTGAATATGGAGTGGCCAGCCCTAGAAACATGTACATGTAGCATCTCTACACCAACTCAGGTCATCTTGTTTGTTGTGTCCTTTATAAGTATATATGTGACAATAATGGTTAAAGAAGAAGGGGTCATGAATTTTGGAGGAAGATGTGGATTTGGTTTATTGCTTTAGTTATGTTATTTTACATGAGATTTATCTGCCTATGAGAAGCTGATGGGCCCTAAACCAAGCTGGTTCTAATTGGTAAATAAAGTTGCCCATGGTCAATGGCTGGGCAGGGAGACAGAGGTAGGACTTTTGATTTCCTGGGCAAGGGATCATGGCGAGAAGGAGGGTTTAGAAATGCCATGCCAGGAAATGAATAGGATGCAAGCAAGATAGCTGCAGAAAACAGAGAACCAGCTCTCTGTAAGAATCCAGGGAAAGAGACCCAAGGGGCCACTCCCCATTAGTTCTGGAGTATCAGAGATGAAATATAAATTTTAGAAAGTAATAACTCAGGAATATCAGAGGGAAGAGTGCGTTAGCCTCAGGGAGGTTGGTAGTGGCTCAGCCGTTGAGCTGCTTAAGGCATATTAAAAATAAAGCTTTCTCTCTCTCTCTCTCTCTCTCTCTCTCTCTCTCTCTCTCTCTCTCTCTCTCTCTCTCTCTC
>JADRCD010224248.1:5961-23964 GCA_019843815.1 Montemys delectorum | reverse complement strand
CTCTCTCTCTCTCTCTCTCTCTCTCTCTCTCTCTCTCTCTCTCTCTCCTGCCTCCCTCTCTCTCTCTCCCTCTCTCTTTTTCTCCCTCTCCCCCTCTCTTTTCCCTCTCTCTCCCCTCTCTCTGTCTCTGTCTCTGTCTCTGTCTCTCTCTCTGTCTCTTTCTCTCTCTGTCTCTCTGTCTTTCATTGAATCTAAAACATTTGGGCAAGTGCAGAGGAGGCATGCACACTCACCAGGGAGTTTAGAACATATTAACAATCAAGCAAAAGACAGAGGAGAAAGACAAAAATGACATAGCTATATTAAAATTTCCTTTTATAAAAATTTAAAAAGCATGTTATATAATTTTAATAAGACCCTGCCACCTTTATCAAATATCATGAGATTGAAATATGACCTAGTTTTAAATAAACATTTAAGACAAGCAAATGCACAGTTCAAGCCTTTTAATTAAACTTTCAATAATAGGAAGAATATGTATAAACATATATACCATACATGATCACATGTACACATATACACCTACAGACATACAAACACAGACATTCACACAAAAATGGATGCACACCCTTACCTTCTGGTGGAATGGGTGCAAAGTGTAGATAATTGTTCCAGAAGAATAAAAGTTATAGAACATTTTTCTCAACTATATGGAGATAGAATTAGATTCAGGAAATAAAAGTGAAACATGTTCTATTGTTTATAAAAGTATTTTTGAAATACAAGGCTGGCTACAGTTCTTTTGAAAGCACACCAATACCATTTTTAAAATACCATCATTTTGGACAGCTTTTAATTTAATATTACAAGTTGGAGATCTGCTAAAACTGAAATTACTATCAATTTACTTGAGGTGTAGTTTTAAAGTCTGTAACAGCATTATATTCTGATAAAGAAAAAGAAAGATTTGCATGAGGACTGGGTTTGAGTCAAGATGTACAACAACAGGATACAATTATAAGGGGAAAAGGGCAGTCTCTTCTATCAAGTTATTGCTACCTGTGCCTTGTCTTATAAAATACAAAATAATCCAGAGAATTGCTTGATAGAATACTCATTAACAAAACTTTTGAGTTATCCATTCAGAATAGCTCTCCTATTTGTTTTGGTCCTACTCCAGGATAATGTAAATGTGAGGCAGGACTGGTTGAACAGTAGGAGATTTTCAGTAGAAGGGAAGTACTGAGCAGAAGGGAGCAGAGCACCCTCCTTTCTGCTTGGCACAGTAATGAAGCTTCCTAGCTCCTGCCTCTGTTATTTCTCAGCTATTTTTCCTTCACAGTTATATACCTCATTTGTACTTTTCTTTTTTCTGTTCCTTTGGGTTTGAATCCATCTGCAAAGTTTCTGTTTTATCCATCTAACACACCCTTCCTTGCCTCCCTTGTTTCTCAGCAGAGGTTCCATCCAATTTTCCATTATGAGACTTTAACTTTTCTGCCAATGCCTTACATGAGACACTTTCTTTAAATATTCAATCATCTCTAAAAATACAATTTTATTTTCTCTGGATTGTCAAGAAGTTCACACATTTTAAGATTAAACATAAAACGCTTTCTTTCTAAAATTATACTTTAGAATTACTTAACTGATTTAGACAAAGTAATTTCATTTGATTGTGCCTCTTTTAACTGAAATGAAACAAATTAGTGGTCAAAGGAAAATTGATCTATGATATATCATGGGAAAGGCTTGTGGGTAGAAAAGAAATGGTTATTGAAAAAATTCCATGAAATAAGCCGAAGTGTCTCCATTCCATGAAGATCTGTGAAAACACTGTGTACTTGGCTAAGAGGTTGGAACATGGCACTCCAACCTGTGGTGTTTACAATACTTTATACCCTGTACTCAGCAGACTCACACAGGCTTCCATGCTCTACCATCAAAACCTGTGGATTCTAACACCCCTATAATTCTAACACCTCCTTTCCAGTTGTATTCTTCACGGCTCTCCTGAACCTTACTTATAAGGAACAGCACTAGTAGAACATGAGAAAAGAAATATAATTTTGCCTTCTTAACACCAGTAGGATAAAAAGGCTAAAAAGTTGATACCTTGATTTTTTTTTACTTCTAGTGTCTTTGCTATAGGATTTGAAAAAATCCCCCATGAAGATATTGATTTGTATTATGTTTAAAATAAAAAATATATATATAAACAAGTCCTCTGCTTTTGGTGAGTATCTCCAATCCTTGCCCCATACGAATTCCTTATCCGTTGAAGTTCTATAATCTCATGTTTATGCTAAGCCTTCTGATCAGCCACTCCCTAACATTTACATTTATTTAGCATTCATGTTCTCTAACACCCCCTTTTTTGAACTTTGAAAACAATGTTGGTTACCACAGCAATGATTTTGCTCATTGATCTCCTTTTATTTCCCCTGTGATATTCAGCACAGATGTCCTCTGTTTGTTAAGAACTCTACAAATTCTTGGGTATTTCAACTGAGTGATAAAACAGCTCTCACATCTGGGATCTTCAGCAGGTTGAGTGTCAGCAGCATGACACTTATGTAAATTGCTATTTGTCAGAATTGTAGTGAGGGAAACAGCCATGAGAAAAGCAGTCCAATGATGCTTTCTTGAAATACAGGGCTCCCAAGGCTCCCTGGAATGATTGCTTGAAAATTGTAAAGGGCAAAACTCACGCCTTATTCTTACTTTCTGAATCCTTCACAGCAACTACTCTCCTGACTTTCTAAGTGTATTAAAGACGAGTGTGTACTGAACCAATACATTTGTGACCAGTCATTAAATAAAAATGAAACAATTATTTTCACAAATAACTGAGCCCTGTAAACACATACTTCCCCCAAATGCATTATAACTAGTAAAATAGAAACCTTTAAAAACCTAAATAATTTTGACAAATTTTGTGGACAATTGAATATACATATAAACACACTGGGAATCACATTTCTGTGTATTTCATATACAGCATCTACATCTGGACAAAGTATAAATAAATAAATAACAGTTATCTGGAGGAGAATATTATTCTGGTAGTACAATTGCTGGCACTTGAATATATGGTTGCAATATTAAATGACATGTGGAAAAAAAACTGTACTCCATTTAAATAAACATATTACAGTTATAAAAACATTTTCTAACTGGTTGAAAAATCAGAAATATAATCGATTTGGTTTGGTCTTACCATGGTTAAAAACGGATTTTTTTTAACATAGTGAATTTAACCAAAAGATTCCTTCTTTGAGATAAAGCAAATAGAGAACAGATTTGGCTGAAGAGCCTGTGGTGTCTTTTAAAGCTTTTTTAAAGCACCACACTTTATTGTTGAACCCTACTGGAGTGATGCACACATGTTACTTGCCTCACAACAGAATGTGGCTATGGAATGGGTCCTGGGTTGAACGGGGCCATCTGTGAGTTATGAATCTTTCCAAACACATAGCATTCTGTCATGTTCTTCAGCTCTGTGATTTCAAATGTGTGCTGCTTGCTGACTTTCTGATATGTCTGCTCTGACATGCTGGTAATTTATTTACACAAATGAATACCTCATTAAATCTTAGATACAGTATAATGACAACAAGGTACTTTGAATACTGAACATACCCTTAATATATATCTACGGGAAGATGTAAGTCATTAGGAGTCCAGATATGCACAGAGATTGTGTGGTAGTTTGAATATGCTTGGCTCATGGGAATTGGCACTATTAAGAGGTATGGCCTTATTGGAGTAGGTGTAGTGTTGTTAGAGGAAGTGTGTCACTGTGGAGGCAGGGCTTTGAGGTGTTATATATATGCTTAAGTCTGGCCATGGTAATTCAGAGTCTTCTGCTAAGCAGCAGAAACTTTCAGAATAAGATGATGACATCTCACCTCTTCCAGCACCTGCCTGCCTAGGCAGTACCATGTTTTCCACCTTGATGATAATAGACTGAATTCCTGAACCATGTAAGCCAGTTCCAATTAAATATTGTTCCTTATAAGAATTGCCTTGGTTATGGTGTCTGTTCACAGCAGTAAAGCTCTAACTAAGACAGAAGTTGATACCAGGGACTTGTATATTGATGTGATAGGCCTGACCATGTTTTTGTTTTGAGGAATGTGGACTTTGGAACTCTGCATTTGGGAAGAGGTGGAATAATTTAAGTGGGGCTTAATGAACCATCCTAGTAGGGATATGGAAGACATTGGTGCTGAGGCTGAGGGTGATTTGAACTATGCACCCATGGCCCAAAATGTTTCAGTGGTGAAGAGTTTCAGTATCTGATATAGAGACTGTTCTTGTGATATATTGGTGGAAAAAATGTGGCTGCTTTTTGCCCTTGTCTGAAGAGTCTACCTGAGGCTAAGGTAAGGAGATTTTGATTAAATGTGTTGACAAAGTAAGTCCCAGAAAAGCAAAACATAGACTCTTTCCTGGGGTTTACTCTCATGATCCAGGTCTTGAGGCATAATGGTCACAAAAAACTTAGGTCCAGGAGTGTTGGTATATGCCTTCAATCCCAGGAGATCTAGTCAAGCAGATCTTGGAGTTCAAGGCCAGCCTGGGATATAGAAGTTCCAAGAAGAAAAAAGCTTAGCTCCTGGCCTATTGGTGCATGCCTTTAATCCCAGAACTCAGGAGAGCAAGGCATGCATATCTCTGAGTTCAAAGTCAGTCTACAGAGCAAGTTCTAGGACAGCCAAACTTAGACAATAAAGGAGTTGGAAAACAGGAAAGTGGTAATGATGAAATAGAATAAGGGGACCATGTTCCAGCCCCAGCAAGTAGTAGAATTCCAGAGCTTCAGCTGTGTGTTTCTAGCTTTAGATTCAAGAGTAGGAGTAGTAACTTGGACAACTGATGCTAATTAGCTGGAGCTAAGAAATTAGCAGTTTTTAAGAAGAGACCAGGATCACTGAGTTGAAATTTTCCGGGAAGTGTTTTCTGAGAACATAAATAATCTGTGCTCCACAGATAGTCAAAGTTATACCCCATGCTGCAGCAGGACTTGGCAATAATCTACCCTGCTGGTATACTGGTTTTGAAAGTATGAAGGGGTCATGGAAAGCAGCTGGGGCTTAGCACTGTAACAGTCCAGGAAAAGTCAATGATGAAGGTATAGCCTCAGTTGCAGTTGATGGTCCAGGACTAAAGGGGTCATACAGAGAAACTGAGTCTTAGTACTATAAAGAGAGCCTAAGAGATGCTATTTGTGAAGCCTAGTTACAGCAGAAGGCCTCGGCGTATTGGAGATGCCAATACCATAGGATGACCATCAAGAACAGCAGCAACAATTAAGTCAACTAGAGCCTACAGAGTGCTACAGAGAGCAGAGATAAATTTGTGTTCCAAATACTGTGGAGTAGCTCAGAAGACCATGTGTAGATCCCAGACATTAAAGTTTCCTTGGAGCCTCCAAGATGTTAAATATGTAAGAGCAGTGGGATACCAGCTAAAATAAGCTGATAACAGGAAGTAGAACCAGCTCAAGAGAAACAAGTGTTTTGCAGTAATCAAATGAAAGGAGTTGGGCATTAGACATGGTGATGCAGAATTTGGAGCCTGTCCAGCTGGTTTTGGTTTTGCTTTGGTCCAGGATATCCCCACTATGGTGTCTTGAAATGGTAATATATATTTTTGATGTTGAAACTATGTGATCTGCTTCTTGATTTTGATTTTATGGAGGATTATAGTTAAGAGATTGCATGAATCTCAGAAGAGACTTGTGGCTTTGGATTTGTAAGGGTAATAAAAGTACATGTTTCAGGACAGACCACTGTGCCATTCATTGAAATATGACTAAGAAGTTATTTAACTTCTCGTCTGTTTTCCTCATTGACAAACAAAGGGCTAATATTGGTTATTACTGCATGGCATACACATGAAAAATACTGCTTTTATTTAGGTAAGTCACTTGCTACATAGCTCAATAGATTTGAGATAATATTAAGGCATCGATGGAGCTACAGGAAATGCTAGAAACTGGAATCAAATTTCTCTAATGGAAAAATTAGTTGTCATCATTTGTATCACTATTTGAGTTTATTTGTTTTTCTTTTCTTAAATACTTATTCAGTAGTTAGTCATAAATCTACTTCTCCTGAGAGCTAGTAAGCTTAATGGAAAATTTCTAAGTGTTGGTAGATCCCTCTGTTTCTCTTTGTCACATGGTTTGTAATGACAATCAGAATTTGTCTAGCATGGTAAGGTTCACCCTTATTAAACTGAAAGCATCGAAAGACAAATGACTGTAACCTGGTCTTCAGCAAAAAGGTGTTTACATTGTGTATAATTAACTCTTAACCCTTTTAGAGGTTGCACAGTAATTATTGTCCAAGGATTTACTTGTGCCTGAGGCTTGTGATGATTCTAGGTCAGCAAAGAGCACTGACCAAGGGAATATATACATTGACAACACCTACCTTTCCAGAATATAAATGTGTCCAAGCCCTGTGGGTTGAAAGCTCACTTTTTACATCCATAAGATCTTATTTTTATCACAAGAGCAAAGGTAAGTGGGGAAAGTAGCAGCTCAGCAGTGCAGAGCTTTTATCTGTAACTGCAGGACTGAAACATGAAGTTGATGTAACCGAAGAAGCTGAATAGATCTAACCCCAAAGCTGAGTTTCTGTGAACACTGATGTCAGGAATATAAATAGGCACCACTCACGTTGTAGGACTGATATTACATGCTGGAGTCACCTGCTTATGAAGTGAATAATGCAGAATTCCAGCAGTTGCTGAACCAAAAAAGACAAGAAAGAATGGCCATTGTGGTAAGTCATCCAACCACACACAATGTTAATGGCAACAGGATGAAGGTTTTTTTTTTTTTTTTTTTTTTTTATTATCAACTACTACTGAGAAGCAACTTGGAAAATTAATCTATAAAGGTGGCAGATAAGAACAGATGTTTATAAATATAGAGAATCTAGTTGCTAGACTCTCACTCTCTATTATAGTGATGGCCAAATGGATTCATTTCCAAAGTATCTTTTCATTCTATCTAGAGCATCCTATAAGCCTTACTGTCCTCAAGGTTAGAGAAGACTGATCCAGGAGAATATGACACACAATATCTACCAAAGCAAAAGAAACAATATGGTGGCAAGTCATGGCAAACTATATCTGGGAAATCATGATCTGGGACTACTCTCTGTCTTTCTCAGAAAATGCCTCAGATTCCTGACTAAGGATTCCACTGTCTAGAAAGAAACAACTAAAAAGCATAGACTTCACCATGAATGCTTGAAGGTCATTTGGAGGTCATTCTCTGAGGTGTCATTCTGAAACACAATGCATAAAAATCACTATTTTCTTAAGTAGACATAGCCCCCAAATGAGGTCATCTGCATGTATTCCAGAGCACCAGGTATTTAGCTCAATAACTGATATACATTGTTAAAGTTCAAGTGAACTTCCAAACTTTACCAAAGTTCCTACATGCCTTATACACACACATACACACATGCACACACACACACATGCACATACACATACGTATACACAAACACAAACACATGCACGTGCATGCACACACACTCACAGTGACAGTGCTCTGATATGTTTTGTGATCCCCAGACCTTCTTTCAATCCCTTGTCTAGACAAGCTGAATCAATCTAGATATAAAAAGAAGCCTTAACCAGAAATTTAAAAGGGAAGTCATTTAACGAAGACATGATGATCATAATTCAGCATTTGATCCAAAGACATTTTCAACTTATTTCAAATAGTCTAACTTCTTTGAATTTACCTTCCCCCCCAAATCTTTATGAATCCCAGACATCTTAATTTTATCATTTCAAACTATTTAAACTCTGAATTTGTTCCTCATTTTTTAACAGCTAGTCTTCCTTTATTTCTTTTTAATTATATGTGGGGGCCTTTCAGTTTTTAAATATAAGAATATGCATCTTTATTTAGTTCTCTCTACTCTTAACGTCTGGATACTCGTTATTATTAAAGATTCTACTTACCTATGCCCTCCTTTAGGTGGCACTGATGTGATCAGGCTCACTTCATCTCCAAATTTCTGGTCCCAAATCACTGCCTAGATATCACTTCTGCTTATGAACTCTACCTCTAGTGCCAAAACTGTGGTCCAATTAAATGAACCAGACTCTGTATCACTCAGTTACAAGCATTTCTTTTTCACCCCAAACTTCTCACTGTCTCCCACAGTGACCCAGACATAAAAATCTTATGTTTTGTCAAATGTTGGCTATTTGTGTTATATAGCACTGTAAGTTTAAGTTGATTAAGATTAAATATATTTGAGCAATCAGTTATTGGTGTTATAAGCCCATGTTTCACATGCTCAGTGGCAAATATGTTTAATGGCTGCTTACTAGACAGTGTAGATGTAAATAATTTCACAGACAGTTCAACTGGAAATGGCCAGCTTTCTTCTGTTCACATTGGAATCCTACTTCTGAGTCATCAAGAATACAAAACTGTTTGAGGATTCCATTTTGTGTAAAATATATCTACTGCCATCCGTTCTACATCTAGATTGTTTTCCTGCCTCTCTTTAATCAGTTTCAAAGCTAGCTCATGAGTGAGGGCATTACTGACACCCCAGAGATGGATTCTATACTAATGTCACTAGGCTCACAGTCTGTAGTACTGTGATAAGACTTACTGGTCCACTCTGTTTCTTCTTTTCCAGCTTTCTGAACTTTGCTGCTAAACTTTAAGCTAGTTAGATACAAAGACTGTATTTTTTTTTTTAATTTTTATAGATACAGGTTTCAGCTCAGCAACAAACATGTAATAAATTCAAAAATGTCAACTATTGATCAAACTCCTGCATTTGTCTTTGGGGACATATGCTGATCTCTTTCCTTCCTTCCTTCCTTCCTTCCTTCCTTCCTTCCTTCCTTCCTTCCTTCTTTTCTTTCTTTCTTTCTTTCTTTCTTGTAGAGAGCCGCACCCGAGCCGGCAGCCTCCATTACAAGATGGCACTGGCATCCGGTGTCTTCTTCCTGTAACAAGCAGTCTGCGCATGTGCCTAGGGCCAGAGCACGCCAAGTCTCAGCCCATCTGCGCATGTGCTAGGGCCAGAGCGCACCAAGTCACAGCCTATCCCGAGGCATCTCATGAGGTAATGAGCAAACAGCCAATCAGAGATGAACACGCCGCTCCAGGGTGTATATAAACAGTGCATTTTCCAGGGCTCGCTCTTTCCTCGCCACATGGTAATAAAGGTTTGCTGCAGAAGGATCCTGTGTGTGTGTCCGTGTATTCCTGCTGGCGGGAAAATAGCGCGGGCCACATCTTTCTTTCTTTTTTTTTTCAACTACTTTCAAAAGGCATAAATGACTAAGGCTAATTGTCCACTTCTCAGTGTACCTTGAAAGTGTGTGGACCACACTTTCTTTCATTCTTTCTTTTTCTTTTCAAGTAGCAATTATGCCTTTAAAAAGGATTTAGCCATGCTTGTTTTCATCCTTCAAGAAATGTTCATACCAGATGGAAAGGTAATTCAAACCATCCACTATGTCTAACTTGGACCTAAACCTTGTGCTGCTAGTATTTCCTTCAGTTTCTTGTTATTCTGTTGGTGGTAAATTTCTTTCTGCCTTCTATGGAATAAGATCATTCTTTACTAGGTACATTCAATTGCATCACAGAAACCATGCTTCATCTCTTTAAGGAGATCAGAGCTTTGCAAAGATTACAATTTAGTGAGTTGACCTAGAGCTAATCATTTTTTACTAGTTCATTTATCAAACAGACAAGCAGAACAATGAATGGATTCTGTCAGAGTCTTGTGGCAGAGCCATATTAATTAATTCCTATTTAAAAGCCTTAGCAGCACTTGCAATGAACACTGGAATCTATAAAGACAAATATTACCACAGTCCTGCTACTCTGTCCACATTCCGATGACATCAGAACAACAGAAGGTCATAGATAAAAGTGCTAAAAAATTTTTTTATCTTAAATATTTAATTTTTTTTCATTTTATATATTAAACAAAGCTCATTATTTTGTGCAAAGCATTCACTCATTAATAATTCCATAATCTTCCAGTTTCAATGGTTTCTTGTAAAGACAATGATATCACTGCTAAATATTCCTATTTGAAGAAAATGTACCCTTAAGGCAGTGTTTCTCAAGCTTCCTAATGCTGCTACCCTTTAATACAAGACCACATGTTGTGGTGACCCCAACCATAAAATTATTTTCATTGCTACTTCATAATGGTGATTTTGCTACTATTATGAATTGTAATGTAATATCAATGCTTCCCAGTGGCTTAGGTGACCCCTGGTTGAGAATTGCTGCTTTAGGTGACATTTTGTACACCTTTAAATGTTTCTGAAGCAGAGAAAGCTTTAAGATATTATAAAATAATAGAGAAGCACTCATTACATATGTGTTAGAAATGCAATAAAATTTTAGTTTGTACTTAGCACTACTTTCATATCATGTGATTAGAATTGCCCTTATTTTATAGCAATCTGTTCTTCCCATGCTGCGACAGACTCATGTTTCTTCAGAATAGTCAACTAGGAGTTATACACATCAAGCACTAGTATGAATGTTAGTATTAGTGGTAGGTATTTATGGAAATCACATTTTTTCTTCAGTTTGTTTTCAAAGATGCTATGATATTGGGGATGGGAAAGTCGATCCTTTTATTGATAGTTGTTAGACGCTCCCATTATGCTCAGCCACTTGCAGTAGGAAACTATCAATTCTTTCCTTTTATCAACAAGCTGGAATGCTACTATGTTAGCCTAGATACTTAGGTCACTTCATAGACCTATTGCAGTCTATGCTTCCACTGCCAGAACTATTGAAAGCAACCTATTGCTTTAGGAGGTCTTGTTCTAGTCTTGGGTGTTCCAGCCAACACATGCTGGGTTTGAAACCTTCATTGTGGAGAGCCCCTGGGTTGCGCCCTAAGATGGCGCCGTCTTCTGCTCCTTTCAGGAGCACTGCCCTGATAAACAAGTCCTTATTTGGTTGTGCTTGTTGGCCTGTCTTGCTTCTGAGTTTAGTGGCCTATCTGCATGCACCACGTGGCCTACTGACATAGGCTCAGGATGGAGCATTTAAGGGCTAAGGGAGGTGCCCGAGGGGTCAGAAGATTGTTCAAGGTTCCTGAATAAACTGCTTAAAGAAGAGCTCTCGGGTTGCGTCATTCTTGTTGGCCGAGACGATTGAGACACTTCATCACAGGGAAGCCAACTTCTTATGAAACTTTCTACATGATACTTTTCAGTCTCAAACTAATTATCTCTGTCAATGCAGAGGGAGTAACATTTTGTAAGGTGAGTCAACATAAGGCTTAGGATTGACCTTTGTTCTAGGCTTGTGATCGGTCCTTCTCTAAAGCCCATATTGGTGGAACTAGGTGTGCTCTGACTGATGAGACACATATCAATAGTAAGTATATTATACGTTTTTGCCTGATAAGAAAGTAATATTTATATTCCTTCTTAATATCATGCATCCTTTCATGTGTTTGCTATAGCAAAATATCTTTTCACCTGTCTCTGCTTCAGGAAAACATTATTTCATCTGTCTTTCAAACATCTTTTCACCTGTGTGCCCCAGCAAAACATCATTTGACATAGCTAACTTTCCATCCAGTATCAGAGCTGTAGCTATAGAGGCTGCCTAGAATTTCAGAGACATTTATGGCTAGACTTTCTGATACCTAAAGCTAGTAGCTGAACCACCGGGAGACAGAGAACTATGGTCCCTGGACCCAGATGATCTCAGTAATATCATCAGGGAGCAGCAGAGGAGCTTCAGAGAGTAACTGAAGGCAGAGAATATGAGACGATACAAAGAACTGTGGAAACACAGATAAGGTAAGGAAGCATCATAGAAGAGTGTAGCTAGCTGAAAGCAAGAGCTGAGTCTACCATGACAACAAGGCTGTAGAATCTAGATAAATTCAGCAGAGCTTCTGCTAAACATTAGAAGGCAGAGGGTCCCATCAAAAAAACTCCTGGATCGAATGTATAACCTGTAAACCTCGAAACTCAGAGCCACCAGGAGTAAGGAAGATGCCCCTTCCCTATCCAGACAGCATAAGAGTCACCGGCCAGCTCAACATTTGCAATAACATTTGATCCACATGAGATCTGATTGGATCTTCTAAGATACTAACTATGTCCCTGCAAGTGTTGCAAGATTCATTAAGTAGGCCCAAACTTGGCTAAGTATACTCGTGTACCTCCCGAAATACTTCTAAATGGTCCCAGAGTTGGTATTGCACCTACTCCACTGTACCTTCAGTCAAATAAATGTCTATTCTCATATCCATTCTTGGACATTTTAACCTTGGGTACTATTCTGAAAACTCTTGGGTAGGCATATCTCTCACAGGATGCATAAGATTTAAGCTACAAAGAGCAGGACTCATTAGAAACGACACATTCTAGCACAAGGAAAAGCCAAGTCTGTAATGAAATGGAATGGAGTTGACAACCTGAGAGAGCTAAAGGGGAAAGTGGATAGAATCCTCACAGCTCTGAAATCCCTGGGGTGGGAATGCAGTATTCTTGTGTCTTTGGCGCTGTTACTCGGGTCTTTCTTTTCAGAGTCAGTAAATAATTCCCCTTTGCTTAAAGGGCCCAGCTGGCCTCTCTCACAGTTGTTTTCTAGCTCATAGCCATTAATATTTTATGCTAAAATTTCCAGGCCAAAAGAAAGTCACATTTTATGTTCTTCATCTACGAAAATCAATGAAAATGAACAGCAAGTTTAAATAGGGAGCCAGACTGTACGGGTGCAGCATCTTAAAGCCTCATGATTCTATTCTAATCCCTCTGCAATAGTCTCAAAATGAATTTAATATGAAGAAAGCAGAGAAATTTAGCCCTCAGGTTTCAAGTTTCTAGTATACACAAGTAGAGAGAGAGAGAGTGCAAAGCAGTGAGAAGAACTTCTAAGCTTTAACACAAATAAAAAAGAGATCAATAAATAATATGGGAAAGGAGCAAAAAGTAAATCAACACTTGCTTTAGGCTCGGTGACTAGAAATGAACATGGAATCAATGGGAGGAGAAGCCCTTGGCCCTGTGAAGTTTCTATGCCCCAGTGTAGGGGCATACTAGGGCCAGGAAGCAGGAAAGGGTGGGTTGGTGAGCAGGGGAGGGAACAAGGGTTTTGTTTTGTTTTTGTTTTTGTTTTTGTTTTTGTTTTAATTTTTATTTCATTTTATTTTATTTTTTATTTTTTCGAGGGGAAACTGGGAAAGGAGATATATGACATGTAAATAAAGAAAATATCTAATAAAAAATGAACATGGAGTTTGTTCTAGGTCAGGAGATGCTTTATAAAAGAAGACTAGAGCAAAGACCATAATTACTCTGGAACACAATTAGTTTTGTTACTAAATAGAGAATTTTAGAGTTGAAATGAATAAATTTATGGTGTGAAACTTATACTCAATAAGGAATAATAAACAAATATTGGCTATGACCTTTAGATGTACCTTTATAATTATTTCTATTACTATCATTTAAATTTAGCACTACTACAAAAGTCATTCTGTGTAAGTTTGTCTAGTTGTTTTAATTTTTGGTGTGTGATAAAATATATAAAATTCAATACAAAAAATGGCCTGCATATATATTAAGAAAATACTTGGATTTTAAGAATAGTATTTTGGGAGTCTGGTTCCAACAATATAAATATAACATTGGAAAAATATAGAAAGCTTGAGCCACATTTTAAATCCATCGGCTGTCATCTTAAACAGCATTCAGAGACAAGTGCAAAAGAGAAAGTACCAGGAGAGATACATTTGCGATTTCATCTAGAAACCTCACATATGCATATAGGCTTCCAGTGGTTTTGATTAATTAGTACATGAAGTTCAAAGGGTTATGTGCATGCATGGTGGAAACTACAAGTTGCTGTGGTATAACTGGATATGATCCTTCTGCAGACAGTGAATAATACATGTCTAAAGCTTTAAGATTTCACATGCTCTTTGATCCCATCTTCCTAGAGTTTTTCTTAATGAAAAAAAAAATGCATATCTTCAGTACTTCATCTAAAAACGTAAGCCATCTTTTAAAATAAAGTATAACATTTAAATTTATAACTGTAGATATGAGATGGTTAAGTGATGATGATATATTCATACAATAGAATTATAGATACTACTAACTATGAGGTTATTTTGTAGGATAAATCCATTGTAAGTTAAAAATGTAATAATTTAATGACTTACCAGATTCATTGTTTAACAATACAATTCACTGTGGAGTATATTGTTTAGTTTCATAGTTACTTGGCTTGCTGTTACTGACAACACAGTAAAACAGAACATGTCAGTAATGCAGAAAATTACCAAAATTTGAAGTATACATTTTCCTGCACTTTTTGCATGCATTATCTTCACATCATCATCATCATAAAAAAAAAATACTCCTTGGGGAAAATGCCTTAAGCTGTGCGTGCAATAATAAAAATCATAGCAGTAGGTTTCCACAGGAGTTTGAGTGATATTATACTAAGAAGGATTACGTAGATCATATTTCTAGTGCTTTTAAGGCAAATATGTCAATGATACACACAAAGGCCTATATATCTGAAATTACATGAATTTTTGATCACTT
Organism: Montemys delectorum; assembly: GCA_019843815.1. Classification (NCBI taxonomy): domain Eukaryota; kingdom Metazoa; phylum Chordata; class Mammalia; order Rodentia; family Muridae; genus Montemys; species Montemys delectorum. The sequence continues at coordinate 9,411 of JADRCD010224248.1, read as the reverse complement.
GTTTTTCTTGAACTGGTGAGACTATAAAATATTAAAAAAAGAACAAAAGAAGAAAAACATCTTTAAAGCCACTTTAAAAAAACAATCAAGTCATACAATAAAAATTAGGAGTGAAGTTTCCTTTGGAAAACAGACTGAAAGGGGTCTCTTTGTAGTCAGAGCAGGGCTAATGCTTCCCTGAGTTTCACAGAAAGTAAACAGAATGGCAGATACAATAATGTAAGACAAAGGCTGAAAACTCAGCACAACAAGGCTTGGGTTTTACCTTGGGCTTTGTCACCTGATGGTTTAAAGATTGAACAATTATTTATCTCAATTTATTTCTCATGTAGAAAAATCTACAGACACTCCCTTTTCTTCCCTGAAGGTTATGATAGTGTGCTAATATGTGGGTGGTTGTGGATGTGTTTTTAACTACAACGCAATGATAACACATGATGAGATAGTTCTTAAACTATCAAAGTAGACAGACAGGCAATCCAATGAACAGCAAAAGATAAGCAAAAAAGGACAAACCAAAATAAATCACTAAAATGCAGGGAATTTTTTGTGAAACATTTCAATCCTCTAAAGATTTATATTTGGAAACAAATTATGAGGATATATAAGAAATCTACTAAACTCCAGCCCTTTCTAGGCACACCCTTGTTAAGCCCACTATGGATGGGTCCAGGTGATACTGATGCTATGGAGACACATATTGAAACACAAAGGAAACTAATTTGTGCCACTCAATATTCAGAGAACAAGAGCAAATGGCACTTTTATCCAGTTAGTTATGCCCTGGGAGCATTGGTAAGTACTGTATCAGCAAAATAAAGCTTTGCAATGACACCACAAAGCAGATGTAACTAACTACCCAAGCCAGCCACTCAGAAATCATGGGGTGCTAGAGGCTAATGCCCATGGTTTGAGCATTGGGCTTATGTGCCTTTTGTTAGGCTACATGGGTACATTTTGTAAAAGGCAAAACCAGAATTACATGGAAGAATGCAAAAGAGCTTTTCATGGATAGTACTTGATTTTACTCAGCATGGTCCATCATCTGACATGCCATCCCAAGCATTCCTAATATAAATCCCCTAACAAAATGCATCTGTCGAAATCCATAATAATAAAATTGTTTATATTGGCATCAGGGAGTTTGGGAAAGCATGAAAATTTGTATGTGGTATATGGGTAAAAAGAAGTTGATGAGTTTCTGCTGTGAGACCTAAAATCCAGGACAATAAGGCATATTGCCAAGGCTCAGGATAGTTCTCTCTGTGTTAAATGTGTCCATTATAGGAGCAAGCATGCCTTTCTTAATGAGGAGCAGAATCTTGGTTGAATGTGTTGAAATGTAAGCAAGGGGTCAGAAAGAAAAAATTACAAAGAAGATGTATGAAGTAATAAAGTTCAAGGCTTAAAAACCTGTGCAAGATAAGGCACTCCAACAGCAGAGTTGGGAGTGTTGAGAACAGAAATTTGTGGGGAGTGATATGGCATCACAAAGAGAGATATCGGGGCTGTCTCTGTGTATGAGGGAGACAATTTTCTTTAAGGAAATAAACTCCACTCTTGAATAGAATCAACAAAGCACAGTTGCCTCTATCAATGGTTGGCACCCCAGGATTTCTGCTTATGTCTGTTGGTGCCACCCTTTCTTAGGTCTTACTCAGGCAGACATGCTGCTAAAACTCCCTGGGTGAGAACTACTGACTATAAAAGGATGCTGAGGGAGAGAGCCTCCCACCTGATGATTGATATCAAGTGCTTAGGCCTGAAATCATATACATGCAAGTAACATTACAAAGACTGAGTGGGCAGTACTCACATAGTTAGTAATATAAAATATATGGAACAATTAAAGGATGTCATGGATTGAAGAGAGGACAGAAAGGTACATGAGAATGCTTGGAGGAAAGCAATGAGGGGTATGACATAGATTTTGCTTGTTTAAATTAAATGCAGTTGTTTCCATTTGGTGAGAAAATCTAGAATTGTTGAATTTGGCATCTCCTGAGAATGTTTTCATGGATGATATTTAGAGGTGGGAAAGGAGGATGTGAGACTCAGTACACAGGGAGACCTGGGAGGTGCATGAGGGAAACAAGAATTATAAAAAAATAATACAAAGCTGCTGCACCTTAAGAAAAAAGAAAACAAAAAGAAAGAAATGTTTTTTGTATTTTCTTTATTTACACGTACATTTTCCCCTTCCCATTTTCTCCTCCAAAACAAACAAACAAACAAACAAACAAAAACAAGAACAAACCCCTTTTGCCTCCCCCCTCCCAATGCCTGTCCCCCCACCCTCTCCCACTTATTGGCCCTGGCATTCCCCTACACTGGGGCAATTTTTAACAGGGTTAGTTGGGATGGAGACAGAGAAATAAGCAAATTAGGAGAGAGGTGTTTAAGGTCTCATGGATTACCATCCTCTTTTTACTGCTGCCCATTACCTATAATTTCTGAAATTCTGAGGAGACCATACACATCTGAAACATTTGTCTTTTTACATCTCTGTACCATTTTTAGGAGCCAGGCAGGAATGTGCACCACCAACCTCCACATCTGGCTTCTCTGTGTTTAAAAGTAACCCTTTCCTAGTCAAGCCACTCTTTGCTGTTGGACACTCATTCACAGTGCGCTTTCTTGCATTCACTCATTTCATAACGCACCAGGAGAACTCACATTGTGGTTCTATCGAGCACTATGAGCAGATAAAGAGAGATTTCTCAATAGTATTACCCGATGTTAATCCCTTAACCATAATGTCTTTCTTACAAAGCAAATGGTGGGCTTTGAAGTGTGTGGATGATGAATAGATGTAAGTTCCTGGTGAAGAGAACAAAATTTTCACTTCAGAAAGAGGATGCTGAGTATTAAGTTTTCTTTCTGATGTAGCTGGATTTGTTACAAAGTAGCATGTATGGCATTCTAGGTGGGTTATTGCTTCTAATAATTGCTAATGAAATTCTCTGTCTCCCAGGAAGGAATAGGTTGACAATCCTTTCTTAATGCTAACTCTGTTTAGACATGGGCCTTTGCTTAGTATTCAGAGGAAAAATTGATTGTGTATACAATTATTAACAATCCATAGAAATAGGTAACCCTTTATTGTTAAGACATGGCAAACTGCCAAGATGGGGACATTCAAAGATCACCTACCATTCAACATAGGCAAAGTATTGGCCTTTTTGTTCAAGCAGAAAATGAGCAGCATGGTGATCAGAGACAGTAAATGCCAATCAAGGAATGAAAGCTTCCGTTTTTCTTTCTTTTCTCCTTCCCTCCTTTACTCCTTTCCTTCCTTCCTGCTTCCCTCCATCCTTCCCTCCCATCTTCCCTCCCATCTTCCCTCCTTTCTTTCCTTCCTTCCTTCCTTCCTTCCTTCCTTCCTTCCTTCCTTCCTTCTTTCCTTTCTTTCTTTCTTTCTTTCTTTCTTTCTTTCTTTCTTTCTTTCTT
>JADRCD010224247.1:56973-86378 GCA_019843815.1 Montemys delectorum | reverse complement strand
TTGTTGTTGTTGTTGTTTGTCTTTGCAGAACACATTGAACATTGATTAAGATTAAACTGCTCTGGGTATTTTCCCTTTTTGGCCATCCAAGGAAATATTCTTGTTCTTTTTCCTCCATCCTTTCCTCACTTCCTTGCCATTTAACACATACTTAGGATACACATACGCTGGTGGAAATCCTGATGGCCCATTTGGTCCTAAGTGACCATTACCCAATCTTACACTAGAATTAACAATAGCTGATATCTACTGACCATTTACTCTGTGCTGCTCACTAAATAGCATCGTGCAATTTCATCTTCATAACTGCCTGTGTGATAGCTGCAATTATTATTCCAGACAAGAGATAAGAAACACGAGGATAAGAGAGTTTAAAGGAGTTGCCTTCAGGGACATACTGAGGTTATAAATGATGACACCAGCGCCAAAGTTAGGAAACACAAGTTGCAGACAACATCCAGCCTTTTGCCCCTGACATATAGCCATCTCTGTATGAGTCTGTGAGTAAGTTGTTGCTGCTCTCATTCGAAAGCCATTTAGACAAAGAACATGACACATTCAGTAGCTCTTTAAATGACAGGGCCATTAACATGGTTGGTTGTGTTTAAAAGACATCTGGAGGAATAGGTGCATTCCTGTCACCAGATCCCATGAAGACATTCCTGGGGAGATGCCAGGCCTCTTAATTTGGGTAGGTTTGAAGCTCAGAAAAGAGCCCGCATTTAGAGTAATGTGTGAGGATCTTGATCCAGGAAGATGGTGGAGGTCTTCACATTGCAAGCAATTTTGCTTCTGCTTGATTATGGTTGGGAAGAGAGCTGGCTCTTCTGAGACGTTCAGAATGACATGTGCAAAATCATTCCATTAGTAGAACAAGGGGAAATTAATCCTTTCTAGCATTTCCCCCTTTTGGCCATGAAAACTTTGAATTGAATGTGCAATAATGAGTAGACCAAATTGATTAAATACAATCATATAAAAATAGAGCTGTTCCAAATTGATTCCTTCCCCATCACATTTTTATTCTATTTTATGTTTCTGGGCAGCATTCACTCAAGTAAAACCATTTTCTGAATGTATAATGACTAGGCTTTTTTATTTTTTAAATTTGGTAGCAGAAAAAAAATCTCCAAAGAAGGAATCTCATTGGGTTAAAGTGTGAATCTGTCTGTGCATGAGCTGCTATGTTTGCACAGGTGGCATGCCTGTGCTGATACAGCACGTCCTTGGAGGTGAGTATCCAGTGTAAAATCCTCTCTCCAGTGAAATTATCTCTGGTAAAATTTTAGGAACTGTTTTATTAAGGATAACTTATAGGAGCTCAAAGTTGCCTCAGTATAATCTACTCTAAAACCCTCTTCAGTGATTCCGTTAACTGATGATGTGGAAATTTACTTGTCTAATCTGTTTTCAGAGTAAGGGTGAGAGACACATAGAGAACAGGGCCAGTAGGAGGGAATGGGAAGGAGGGAATGGGAAGGAGGGAATGGGCAGGAGGGAATGGGAAGGAGGGAATGGGGGAGATTGGGCAGCAGACTGCAAGTGTAGCCAGGTAGACAGGTGGTTTTTCAAGCCAAGGAAGACCAGAAGACTAGGTGAATTTAGATATGGAACATACGAAGAGGAGGGCCAGAGACAGCAAGACTGAGTGATTTGTGGGACATTCCATATGCAGTAGCATCTTTAAGTGTCTCCTACTGGAATCTATTTGACATATCTAAGCTTGAGTGGACAAGGTTTTTCCAAGCCCCTCCAGATAGTTTGAGAGACCAAAAAGGGTCCTAGATTGCCCTGTCCCTAACTCTCTATCAGCATCCAGGCTGAAAAGGCCACAGTAGAGTAAAGATGTGAGCTGAGGAGTATCTGGTGAGAAGTGGAGCACCACTCATGTCTGTTACTGTTGCCTTAAAGAAATTATCTCTTGGTTTTCTTGAGGTTAAATTGGGATAATAGCTCCAAAGATCTGTGAAGATAAAAAAAATAACATGAAAATCATTTATGCAGTTTCTGATACAAAATGAATTTACAGTAAGAAGTAGGCGTGGAATCCTACTATACTTCGTGTTCTTAGGAATTATACATCTTTACAATATGAGGCTCTCCTGATACTAGGGCAAGCATTTGAGAGTTCAGGCCGGGACACAATGCTATGTGTAACTGTGCAAAAGAACCTTTCTGAGTAAACACTGGTTTTCTACAAGTGTTGGTAGCATTTGCACATTCTAACCAATTGGACACAAAGCCTAGGGAAAAATCTGCCTACCCTACTGACATCCCTGATCATTTTGGGCACCTAGAACCAAGCAGAGAAAGCTAGTTTAATAAAAAAAAAATAGAACTTTGGGCTATTATTAAGAATAACACAAAGATTAAACTGTATGTTTTATTTTAGGCATAGTCTTTTGTTTCTTCTGACATAAATAAAAGTAACTGCCTGGCCAAAAGGTATATCAGTGATGTGAAAACTGTTGATAATCTCAGTTCAGAAATATCAGAGATGAGAAAATTGTCATAAAAATACTGATGACTCAACAATTCAAGGAACAGTTATACAGAAACCATAAAGCAATAGAATTTCCCAGTATATGAGTATGGGAAAGAACTTATTTATTTTTTTCCCAACTATAGGGAAGGACAGGTTCTATCTGGTTTGGACTAATGAACTCTGAAAATACTTAGGATCACTGTAGGAAAGTGGGGAGTGCTAGTTTTCATAAAGATAATAGGATAATGATAATTATAATGAAATGTAAGATATGTCACAAACAATAAATAAAGCTATATACATATATATGCTATATATAATATATACATACACACTATTTTGTGTGTATATGTGTGTTACATGTTTTATGTAGATATAAAATCTTTTGAAAGTCAATGGACAATAGTAAAAAATGACATTTGAACTAATTTTTAATTGGTATAAAATTCACAGTTCATGTTTGACATAGTTTATCAATTTCTTTTTGATTTTCAGCAGAGTTCCTGATATGTGAGGAACTCTATTTAAAAAAAAAATACCTATTGAATGCACTGATTCAGAAACTATAAAAGATTCTTATGATAGTAAAAATATTAGCCAGCTTATTGGATAACTATTATGTAACAGGTGTTATCTCAAATGTATTATATATGTTAACTCATTAATAACCTTCAAAGCTAAGCACTATTATTATTCCTATTTTCTAGATGAAACAGAAGCCAGTTGCATAAGTCATGCAGTTAACTTTCTGCATTTTGACAAACAAATGGACCAGTATATTTGGAGCACAGACTTAAAGAGAGGTTGGTGATAGTTTAGGTTAGATAAGAAAGGAGGAGCCAGTTGGTCAGATAGCATTGGGAGAAACAGAGTTTAAAGTAGAGACAGAGAGGTTATATCTTTTATTTCGAGATATCGCCTAGGTACCGTGAATTGGAAGTTGTCAGAGTAAGGTAAGAGTAAGCACTGTCAGACAGTGCAAAAGGAAGTGGTAGTTTGAGCTTACAGCAGAGAAGCAGAAGTGAAGGGGAAGCTATAAGAACAATCCAAGAGAGAGAGATTTGCCAAATTTGTGATGATTTGTGTGCCAGAGTGTGAGATGTGTCAAGGGTCATCCATTACTGCTTCTTTTACTCCTTCTGGTTTGGAGGATGGATTAGATTATCATATTGTTAACTGAGCTACCCTGCACAGGAAGTTTGAAAGTCAAAATGTAGATAAGCTTCATTTTACATAGACTGACTTTGAAGTATGTGTTGATTACCAAGTGAATGGAGACTCTTGTAGAAGACATCTGGACTTGGCACTTACTATGGTAGATATTGTAACTCAGGTCCTAGAAATAAGCAGAGTGGGGAGAGAGGGATGTTGACAGGGGAAGCAGTTTGAGGAGATAATAAGTTCAACTGAACACTACATCCTTCTCATCTTAAATGGCTCCCATTCTCTTTGTATCTAGAGGAATCACTTTGAATTGTACATAAAACCAAAGATAGCTGTGATGTATAATGGATGATTTTGAGACCCAAGAAGCCCATTCATTTGGACACAAATGAATTATGAAGCTGTTGAGTGTGGTTAATCACTCATTTATTAATGCTGATAATAGGTACTCTGAAAAATATCTTTAGGATCACTATGGAGGAGTGGGAAGTGCTACTTTTTGTAAGAATAAGAGTAGATAATAGTCACACCTAAATGTATAGTCTTATGACAGAAACAATCAATAATAAATAGATAATCTGAATAGCCCTAAGGTTCTAAAACCTAGGTTAGTAAATTTTATAGCCATTGGACAATATAAGTAACCATGCTTTGTAATTATGTTAGGTCTATGTTTGGATCAGGCATGCCGCCAGAGGTGTCATGTAATCTCTCAGATAAGGGGCATGCATCTCTATTTGTTAGTTATCATTTCAGGAAGTATAGCTGAGCATTAAAAAAAAGTTCCATTGAAGAAAATAAAACCAGAGCTGGAAGTATAATGCTAAAAACATGACAGGCCAATGGGGGAAAAAAAAACGTAGCAGAGCTTTATACATTGGCATCAGTAGGCATGTCTTCTAGCTTAAGTCTTGTGAAGGTGTTTACCTTCTGCCTCTAAAATATAGATGACTGCAAGGATGTTCAAATATAAGACAATAAAGGTGTGCCAAGCACTAACATATCATAGGCTGGGCTCTCCTGACAACTGCAGTGAGCTTTGGAGCCCTAAATGTAGATGCTAAAAGTATGAGAAGTATTTCTTCAGCATGGGACAGGTTTTAGAAACACCAGAGCTGTGCATGCTTCCAAGAGTAATTTGCTCTATTGGTTGACTGACTGAAATTGGCAATTTTTTTTTCCCACACATTTCTGGAGTTGTGACAGATTTTCTCTCCACTGGTCTACAGAGTCCATTTGGGGGGCTTGCACAAAAGCAGATGCTTTCAAAACTTCTGAACCATGCGCTTTTACCTTTGTGGTCACCAAACTGTGAAGCCTGGAAATCACTCATCTCTGTACATCTTCCTGCGTTATCTTGGTCCCAAAGCTCTTACTCCAAGAGCCAACAGCTCCTATATTTTTTTTTTTCTGTCTCAGAACTGAAGAGGAAGAAATCTATTATTTTAACAAACTACTTCTCCCATTTCAGGGAACTTTGTACATGCAACCATGATGAAAGCCTGTCTCCATCTCTCCTGCCAGTATGTATGAGGGGAAAGGTGGTTTGATCAGTGGTTGGGACTCATGGTTCATCGGCCTTTTCTCAGCATGTTGTGAAAGCTAAGATTTACCTCAACCCCAAGCCTCCAGGATATGAATTACATGGCCTTGAAAATGCCTAATGGTACAACCTGTCCATTCTAAGTTCAAGCATATATCATTCTTACAGCTCAGCTTTGCTCTGCAGCATTGGGTACTGGAGAGGCAGAAAGTGAGCTACTGTTTCACTCAGTATGCAGAGCAGACTGAGGCAGTCAGGCAGAGCATCATTGTTATGGGGATGGGGTGCAAGCCTTCAGTCTAATGGGCATCTAAAGGTTTTCTTTAGATTAGTTCACTTTCCTCCAGCTGGGCATTATTGTCTTGAGTGTGGGTGTTTTTCAGATCCTGCTGCTCAACTTCAGCATCCTGGAACACTGTGTCAAACTAAGACATGCTCCTGGCATAGAGCTCAGAACAATGTGGCATGAATTGGGAATGCCGTCAGTGGCTTCCGTAGGATCTGGGTGGCAGAGGTGGGTCAAGAAAAGAACAAGGCAGAGAACTCGGGGCCAAGCTGGAGTTCTAGGGTTGGTTTGAACACAGTGGCGATCCATCAATGTTAGATAAGATGGTGATTTCTCAAAGTTGTATTCTCTTTTGATGAGTTGTTCAGGGGTAGTTGGTCCAAAGAGATGAGGTGAAGGGTAGGAAATTGAAGGCTGGGAAATAATAAGGAGTGTTATGGTTCTCTCAAGTGAGAGTACTGGCAGCCCAAATGGGCAGTGACACTCGGGTAAAGACATAGTTACAGATTATAAGTCTTTACAAGGCAGGGTTGTAGGTAAAGTAGCCAGTTATTTTGAGTGATTTGGAAAATGACAATTAGAAGATGACTCCCAGGTCCTAGCACCTTCAGATAAACAGTGGTAGATTAACCAAGACACACATAAAAGGATGCATAAGTCTAGGTGAAGCTTGTACACAGCCTTACAGGAGCAAGACAAGAAGCCAACCTAATTGATCTATAGGGCCCTGGGGCTCAATTAGCTTTCCAACTTGCCTTTGAATGCAACATATGAAATGGTTTTCTTAAAGAAAACACAAAAACAAAAAGAAAGACAAAAAAAAAAAAACCCTGACTTGTTAGCTTGGTTTGAGGATGGAAATGCAAGGAGTCATCTATTCTGATAGGTTTATAAGCATCACAAACTCATAAGGACAGCCCTGTCAGAATTGTATACTTGGCCTTTATTGGGAGCAATTATTCTGGACCACTGATGCATATTTATAAGGGCACCTGCTAGAAGTGGCTTAGTCTTGGTGGCAGCCCATTTTTTCTACCCACAGAGGTAGAGGTGGAAGAAGCTCTGTGATCATGTTGAATCTGTGCTGACTTGATTATCTACAGAAGTTGGGAAGACTGAATCACCAGTGGAATAGCAGGCCCCAAGATTATTAAACTGAATCAGACTGTCTATGTATTAAAATAGAGTTCCAGATACTTGAACTAATCATTAGGATTGAAATATTAAGTTGTATAGAAGTATATGTTTGAAGCAAGAGTATTGAATCACTCCATTCTCTAATAACAATGCGCTATTTAACATATATATATATATGATATGATACAGTATCATAATAATCTTATACAATGACTAAATAAACAATGTATAATAGCAGTCAGATGCCTATGATTTTATTCTTTCCTGGTCAGAGATTGTGAAAAAGTAACTGGTGTTATTGAATACTGACAATATGCCAATTATCATAGTGCCAGCGATTATGATTTAAATGTGAAATGTCCAATTACAGGCTCATTTGTTTGAACCCTTGGCTCCCAGCTGTTGGCATGGTTTGGACAGGCTGTGGGATCTTTGGCAAGTGCAGCAGCCTCCCTGGAGGAAGTGGCTCACTAGAGGCAAGCCCTGGAGACTCTGTACTCCTGTCCTTCCTGTTTCCCCTGTGGTTCCCAAGGTCAGTTGCAATATGGCCAGCAAATTCCTGCCACCATGCCTTCCCTACCTGCTGCCATGTCTTCTTCACCATGGTGGTTTATATCCCTCTGACACTGTAAGACAAAATAACCCCGTTTTTCTTGTGTTTGTTTTGTCTGGGTATTTTTTTTTTATTTTTATTAGATATTTTCTTTATTTACATGTAAATTTTTCCTTTCCCAGGTTCCCCTCCAAAAAATAAACAAACAAACAAAAACAACAAGAACAACCCCCTTTTGCCTCCCCCTCCCCATGCCTGCCACCCCACCCTCTCCCACTTATTGGCCCTGGCATTCCCCTACACTGGGGCACAAAACCTTCACAAGGCTGAGGTCCTTTCCTCCTATTGATGATCGAATTTGCAATCCTCTACTATACACATGCTGCCAGAACAATCAGTCCCACCATGTATAGTCCTTGGTTGGTGGTTGGGTCTCTGGGAGCTCTGAGGGTACTAGTTAGTAATTGTTGTTCATCCTAAGGGGCTGCAAACCCTTCAGCTCGATATAGAGCTAAACAAAGAATTCTCTACTGATGAACACCAAATGGCTGAGAAACACCTAAAGAAATGTTCAACATCCTTACTCATCAGGGAAATGCAAATCAAAACAACTCTGAGATTCCACCTTACACCAGTCAGATTGGCTAGGATAAAAGACTCAGGGGACAGCAGATGCTGGAGAGGTTGTGGAGAAAGAGGAACACTACTTCACTGCTGGTGGGACTGCAAACTGGTACAACCACTCTGGAAATCAGTGTGGTGGTTCCTCCAGAAATTGTCTGGGTATTTTTATCACAGCAATGGGAAAGTCATTAAGACCCCCCCCCCCCCACTCACATTGACCTTCTGAAATTCTTCTTGGGGTAATGATTATCTCTATTATTGATGAGGAAATTCAGGTTCAGAACGACGAAGAAGTGAGCTGGGGCTGTTGGCATGTGCCTGGAATGAGTGTACTGAAAGTCTCACCACAAAGGATATGAGTTCAAGACTAGCTTGGGCTATACAGTTAAAGAATTCCTCAAAAGCAAAATAGAGCCAAAGTACAGAGACAGTTAAATAGCCCAGCATTGGCATGGAGTAATGGTCTCCATCACTCTAGCTGCCTCCCTTCTCCTGAAACAACTTGAGTGGGAGACACATGGCCATAGTGTGACACTCCCATCTAATGTGACATTTCAGAGGTCTGTCATTTTGAATACTGTCCCAGTTTTACTTTTTGTTATACTCATGTTTACTTTTGTTATACCAATTTCTTCCTAGGTTAAAGTCATGGCTGGTCTATTTCTTCCTTTGGGTCTTGTTCACGTTGGTACAGTCTTGTTTCTTGGTATGCTTTGTTGTGTGTGACTGCAGAGTGTTTTGAATGAGAATATCCTTCATAGGTTCAGACGTCTGAGCACTTGGTCACTCTTTCTGGGGCTCTTGGGGAGGTGTAGGAGGTATGGCACTGTTGGAGGAAATACAATACTTGGGGTGGGCTTTGAGATGATAAGCCACAAGCTACATGAGTTAGCTCTCTCTGTTTCATGCCTGCTATTGAAGACATGAGCTCTCAGCTTCTGCCAGCAGGCCTGCTTGCAGCCATGCCTTCTTGCCATGTTGGACACGAACCCTCTGCTACCATAAGCCTAAATATAGTCTTGCTTCTCTAAGTTAACTTGATCATGGCATTTTATCAAAACAACAGACAAACAAGCAATGTATTTGATTTCTGGTTACAGTGCTTGAGAAGTCATTTGTAAGAACAGAGAAGCTTTGCATGTTTGCCATAATGAATTGCCACATATCATGTTATGTTGGAGCGTCTCTGAGCCTTCTAGGACATGGATATGATATCCAGGATTTTCATGGGCTGCTGCAGGTCCAGGGGGCATCAAGCAACTAGGGGGGCGGGGCACTGTGTTTCTTTATTGTCTTAGAGTTTACTAATGGTACTACTCTCTAAAGTTCAACTGGTAGGAGGAAGAAGTAGAACTGCTGAAATCTGGCCTAACTGGGCTTAGCTTTGTTTGAACAAGGTCTCCTGAATTCCTCCTACCCCTTAAATATGCATCTTGCCATTGGCAACCAGTCTACCTGAGAGTGATGTGTGTGGACTTAGCAAACATCATTATGTGTCCCTAATTTTCACCTTGCCCCTCTAGTCACAGTTGTCTTTCCAAAATATTGCCCTCCATTACTGAATATTTTTCAGATCCTCAAGTGTTCCTACAGTTCATTTATTTAGGCAACTTATACCCAAGTCTTTATTTTGGGGCATTTTATATTAACTAGATAAATTGGAACATTACTATCAGTAGCAAAAATTATGTTGGTAAAAACCAGAATCAAGCAAATGAGGGCATTTTTTAATTACACCAGAAGTTATGAGGAATGATATTGGGGTAGAGTTATAGGTCAATTGGAATGACAACTGATTATTCAACTGAATTCAACAGTTGGGTCTAAAGTAAACTAATGCAAGGTAACCTTTTTAAAGGTCATACGCAAAATATATAAATAAAGGAAAGGATGGCTTGGAAACTAGTTCAATTCCTGCCTTGTAAACAAAAGGACCTGAATTTAATCTGCAGAAATCATACAGAAAAGCTAGATATGGTGGTTTAAGTTTATAATCGCAGTGCTAGTGAGGTGGATCCCTGGGGTACTGGCCAGCCGTCCTAGCATGCTTGGCAAGTTGCAGGCCACTGAGAAAAAGAAGAATGGACACTTTCCAAGGAATGCTGAGGAATGTGGCTGTCCTCTGGCATACACATATATGTGGACACACACACACACGCACACACACACATACACACACACACACACACACACACACACACAGAGAAGAGAGAGAAACCTGTACCTGAATACGAATACAGACATATACATTCATCCACACATGAACACACAACACATACACACACACACACACACAACCCAAGCAAATACACAAATAAACAAAAATTTAAAAAGTCTTGATTTAGACTGAAAGTATAAAAATCTCCTTTAAAGAATACAGAAATGAAGGAAACGTAGCTTGAAGCTAACTCCATACATATAAAACACCCTAACTTTTATGTGAAATACACTGTGTTGTTTGCAAAGCATTTTCAGACACCCACCATTTGTTACATTTATTTCTCACAATGACTGTAGGAGGGAGGTTATCATCAGCCTTTAATGTCACAGAGGGCCTGTCATTCGGCTGCAAGCACTAACTGCAGATGTTGCTAGGAAGTGTAGTCCTCTGACAGGAAGTTAGATATCTTCTCCACCACATTCATATTCCATCTTAGCCTAGAAAGATGATGGCCTCTTGTGTTCTAAATTTTTAGTTGAATGTGATGTTGCTGATTGTACCTCCAGAAAGGATAGAGAACATGATTAAGGATAAGGACTCTACTGTTTGGGGATCATTGTCACAGCAACTAAAAGAATTCTTGTGGTTTCAGAGCTTAAAAGGAGAGTCATCCTAAAACTAACTCATTATGGTTATATATTTATAATAAAGTAAATACTCTGAAATGATTCTGACTATATCACTTCTCTAAGACTTAGACAATCACTGTGGGTCAACTATTCCATGCTGCCTATTGCCTGTCATCTCAGCTTTTTTATTTCCCATCATGAATATGGGGCAAAAGAGTACACTAGACAACAGAGATATTTAGTCTCCATTCTTTACAATCTCTCTTGCTGTGCCCATGTGGATGTTCCTTAAAGAATCCTCATTCTGTCCATTTCCATCTGTACAGCAATGCTTTTCTGGTTCATATGCTGCCTCATCCATTGTGTCTTAGTTAGGGTTTTCAATCTGTCAACAGACCCCATGACCAAGGCAACTCTTATAAGGACAACATTTAATTGGGGCTGGCTTACATTAAGGTTCAGAGGTTCAGTCCGGTATCATCAAGGTGGGAGCATGGTAGAATCCAGGTAGGCATGGTGCAAGAGGAGCTTTGAGAGTTCTATATTTTTATCTGAAGACTGCTAGAAGACTAGCTCCCAGGTAGCTAGGTTGAGGGTATTAAAGCCCATGACCCGAGGGACACACCTACTCCAACAAGGCCATACCTCTTACTAGTGCCACTCCCTGGGCCAAGCATATACAAACCATCACATGCCACTCCCTGGCCCCCATAGGCTTGTTCAAACACATGAGGCTATGAGGGCCGTACTTAAACACACCATAATGCAAAATACATTTAGTCCAACTTCCAAAGTCCCTATAATCTATAGTAGTTTCAGTAATGTTAAAAGTCCAAAGTTCAAAATCTCTTCTGAGATTCATCCAATCACTTAACTGTAATCCCCAAAGCAAGACAGGAAACCAGCTGGGCAAATATCAAACTCTGCATCTCCATGTCTGATGTCAAAATAGTCTTCAGATCTCTAGTTCCTTTTTCATCTTTGTTGACTGTACAAAACTTCTTTCTCCTGGGCTGGTTCCACTCCCCGTTGTCAGCTTTACTCAGCAGATAACCCAATGGCTCTGATGTCTCTAATATATTGGGGTCTCCAAGGCAACTTCAACTTTACAGCTTCTTGTCCCAGAGTCTGGGATCCACACCCAATCTTTGGGATTTAGAGGTAAAGGGCTTGGGTCACATCAGCTCTTTCCTCTGTAGCTCTCTGGCCCCTGGTTGACTCCACTGCATTGTGGCTACTGTTCCTTGTGGTCATCCCATGGTACTGGCTTCTCTAACATACTGGGGTTCCTCCCTGCAACCAGGCTTCATCAATAGCCTCTCATAGGTTTCCTTTATGGTGCCAAGCCTAAACTTTGCATGGCACCTTCAGTCCTGGGCCTTCAACTGCAATTGAGGTTGCACCTTCACCAATGGCTTTCCATGGCCTTTCATAGTGCCATGCTTCAGTTGCTCTTCATGATCCCTTCATGCCTTCAAAATCAGTACCACTTGGGTGATTCTTACACATTATCAAGTCCTGCTGCAGCATGAGGTACAACCTTGGCTGCCTCGGGAACACAGCTTCTTTGTACTCTCAGAAAACACTTCCCAGAAGATTTCACCTCAGTGATGCTGGTCTCTTCTTAATCACCACTAATTTCTTAGCTCTAGCCAACCAGTATCAATTGTCCCAGTAGTCTCCTTTTTCCTCTTGAGTATAAAGCCAAAGACTCATGGTCAAAGCTGCCAGAGTTGTATTGCTTGGTGGAGGTGGAACATGGTCCCTTGTTCTATTATATCATTACCAGCTTTCTGGTTTCCAACTCTTTTACACTTCCTAGCTTGGCTAGCTTGAAACTTGTTCTGAAGATTGACCTTGAACTCAGAGATCTGTGTGTCTGTGTCTTCTGAATGTTGATGTTAAAGACATATAACACCATGTCTTAAATTTGAGCTTTTCTCAACTTGGAACTTGCTCTGTATCAGGCTGGCCTTGAACTCAAGAGATCAGCTTGCCTCTGTCTCCTGGGATTAAAGGCATGTGCCACCAAGTCTGGACCTAAATTTAGCTGAGTAGAATCTTGCCCCAAGGTCACCCCTCCCTTAATTCAATTTAATATCCTTGAACACAGGATTTAGCTCCATTTTACTTCCTGGTGCCCCTTTAATATTGAAACCATATATTTTATATTTTTCCTTCCTAAGCTTGCTACCCTTGTCCAAAACATTCTTCATGAGACTTAAGTAGAGGAGAAAGTCTCTGCTGAGTTTTTTTTAAACTTTATTTGTTAATGCAATTAATAGAAATCTCTTTACCTTAGCCTCAGATAGACTCTTCAGACAAGGGCAAAAATCTGCTGTGTTCTTTACCAAAATATCTTAAAACCACTCTCCCGGCCACATACTGAAATCTTTTCCACTGAAACCTCTTGGGCCAGGTCTGCACAGCTCAAATCATACTCAGCCACAAAGTCTTCCATATTCCTACTAGTATGGCCCATTAAGCTCCACTTAAAGCATTCCACTAGTTCCTAAAGTCCCAGAATCCACATTCTTCCAAACAAAAGCATGGTCAGGCCTATCAATGCAATACCCCAGTTGCTGGTACCAACTTCTGTCTCAGTTAGGGTTCTCCATCTGGGGACAGACATCATGACCAAGGCAACTCTTATAAGGACAACATTTAACTGGGGCTGGCATACATTAAGGTTCAGAGGTTCAGTCCAGTTATCATCAAGGTGGGAACATGGCAGCATCCAGACAGGAATGGTGCAGGAGGAGCTGAGAGTTCTACACCTTTATCTGAAGGCTGTTAGGAGAAGACTAGCTCCCAGGCAGCTAGGTTGAGAATATTAAAGCCCATGCCCACAGTGACACACCTATTCCAACAAGGCCATACCTCTTCATAGTGCCACTCCCTAGGCCAGGCACATACAAATAATCACATATGGCATGAGCTATGTGTCCTTTGTCTAACTGTTACCTAATCCTATTGCATCTTGTGTTCTGTTAATGCCTCTGTTTAAATACCAAATATTATGCATGCGTCAGTTTAGTGTCCTGATAAAAGGGAAGTTGTTGAATATGTTGAGAGAGAGAGAGAGAGAGAGAGAGAGAGAGAGAGAGAGAGAGAGAGAGGAGAGCTGGTACTGGGAAGGCAGAGGGTGGTGGATTTTTTGAGTTCAAGACCAACCTGGTCTACAGAGTTCCAGGACAGCCAGGGCTACACAGAGACTCCTGTCTCAAAACACCAACAAAACCCAATCAAAACAAAAAGCCACAACAAAAAAGGGCACTATTAAGATCATCGCAAGGGGCTAGTGAGATGGTTCAGGGGGAAAAGCAAAATTGCAAATTGCTAGCTGAATACACATGAGTTCAGATCTCCACTGCTCAAGTAAAAGTTAGATATAGTGATGTGTCCTCCTAACTTTGGCACTGATGGTTAGGACATAGATGGATCTGTAGAGCTTGCCAGCAAGCCAGTCTAGATCAAGTAAGGGATTCCAGGTTTAATGAAAGATCCTGTCTCAAAACTGAGATGGAAAGCAATAGAAGACCTTCAATGCTAACCACTGGCTCTTACATGCACATGCATAGGCAAATGCACCTATATGTATACATGTGTATATGTATGCAGGTACACACACGAACATACACACACAAGATCATACAGAACCCAAAGATTCTTATTTACAAGGTCACTACCACTTAGTACTGAGCATTATAAAGGGAAAAATTGAGCCCAGGGTATCCCTCCTTTCTTTCATTCCTTCCTACCCTTTCTCTTTAAGTGTGTGTAGCCTCTTTTGGTGTGTGTGTGTGTGTGTGTGTGTGTGTGTGTGTGTGTGTATGTGTGTGTGTGAAAGAGAGAGAGATAGGGACAAAGAGAAAGAGATAGATAGATTAGATAGATAGATAGGTAGATAGATAGATGGAGGAAGAAAGAGAGAGAGAGAGAGAGAGAAAGAGAGAGAGAGAGAAATTATGTAGTATCTCTTTTTTAAAAAACTAGTAAATAATTTAACTGTTTCTGAAAAGTTGGAAGCTAGGGAGATGGCTCTGTGGTTGAAGCACTAGCCTTGTAAGTAGAAGAATACAGTTTGAATCCTCAGAGCTCCAGTAAATGCTAAATGGTATGACTGTCTTCCTATATACTTCCTGTCTTGGACAGTAGAGACATATGACCCCCTTAAATAACCTCACTAGTGGACAAATCTTTAAGTAATCCCATCTCTCATGAGAAAGTCTCTGAAGTTTTTAGTAAATAGTGCTGAGACTACTCATATCAGTAATGTCTGAGTTTGATTCTCATATCCTACCTCAAAAAAATAAGATAGAAGAACAGACAGTGAACATCAACTTCCCCAACATCAACTTTGGGGCTCCACATGCATATAAACTCATGCCTCCACACATGTAAGTCTGCATATACATGTACATGTACATACACATGTGAAGGAATACTAAGTAAATAACTACATGCTTTTGAAAAAATGACTGACTAAAAAGCCTACCTGAAAATAGCCTTTGTCCCATGTCCCCAGTTTTTGATCCTCTCATATAGAATTTGGGGATATATACATGATACAAGTAAGAACAGAATGGCTCTATTAGATATAAATGCTCAAAGAATGAGAGATGATCACATTTCAGACCTTACAAATGCAAAAGAGCTCAGCCTACTTCTGTTGAGCTGCAAGAAATTTTCGTACGTGAAGAGGGTTTCGGTGCTGGGGCTGACTGGGTGGAGACGGGACATACTGAGACCCTGTTTTTTGTAAACGGTTCCAGTTTGATGTTTTATTAATCATTGCTGCTGAATTTAAATATTTTAATGATTGGTATATTATTTTACTCTTCACATGCCTTGGGGGCTTTTCAAAACAGCAATGCCAGTTTAAAAATTAAAATAGAATCTCTATTCAATCAGCATTCAGACTGCCTGGTGACACGCAGGGGTTCACTCTACTCTATCTAGGTCAGCCTAGCATTTGGTGACTGGGAAACTGAATTTATCTGCATAGTGGGTTTTAGATGATATGCTGAAATCAGGCTCCTTAAGTAATTCCGTCTCTCATGAGATGGCCTCTGAGAAATTTCAGGAAATAATGCTCTGCTTTGAATATGAGTCTCTGTGCTTTCAACAAAATATGAGGTGAAGCGAAGAAAAGAAACTACATTACCACCACATTTAAATAGTGCTTTTTAAACTATTAAAATATATTTTGCTGGAAAACTATATAAATTATAGATTATGTATCTATGGGGAGTCTTTTTCTATATTTCTCTATAGGAGTTCAGAGTTGCTTAAGGCAACAAAAGCAGCTTTTAAAAACAGAGGTTGGAGAAGGCAAGTCGATTTGTCAACCTCAGAATCCCCAAATCCACGGCTGCTCAAGATTCTTACTCCAAACCATGACTGCTTGTGTCTAACCAGTGTGCATACACACACATCCCCCAACCCTCTTTGGCTCATCTCTTGATGACTTCAGTATTATTTGGTTATATTAGGTTCTTTGGGGGGAATAGAAAGGAAAAAGGATCTGTAGATGTTCAGTAGAAGTGTGATTTGTGTGTGCAAATATTTTAAATCTGAAGTTTGGTTGAATGTCAGATGCAGAGGGCTGACGGTCATGTACAAAGAGGAGCATTTGGTTCCTCTTTTATTTTATTACTTTATTTTTGGAGGTTGTTTGTTCTCACATCAAAGTGTTAGCCAGGCCACCGTCAAGTGGAGACTTTCTTTCTTGGTTCAGTGATTCCTGAACTCCTGAAATGACTCCCAAAGTCTAATCTTATGTTCCTGCCTCCCCGACCCACTGCAGACATTCTTAGATGGGGTCAGGGCCCCGTGCTGGCTGTCTGGGCATTTCTTCCCACTCTCTACAGAATTCCAGGCTGGCCTTGTGTCCTAATGTTTCATCGTGGACCTGCCTGATGGCCTTATTTGTAAGATCCCTTCCCTGCTAATGACTATTTTGTCCTCACAGTGACTTTGACTTTCATCTCATCTCTGCTTTGCTGCCCATTCCTACCATGAATGGTCAGGGGATGGAGCCAGGTTTTTTGCAGGATTGCGAATGTGCTTTCTCTCCCATTCAAGCATTCTAGACAGTCACTCTTCAGTCAGTTCTTAGCCACCAAGTGTAAACATACAAACATGGCTTTGTGACACACCCAAGGGGTTCTTTGACCTTTTCTTTCCATTGTTTCTGCTTCCACTCTGTTGGAAACCAGCATTCTGCATTTTAAAACAGCCTTACAGATCCTCTTTGATAAAGGTGAAGTGGAAGGGGAAGGATTTAAAGCAGTTCTCTCTACAGGGAAGAACTGGAGAGGCAGGTCTTCATGAATAGGGACAGGAAAATGAGAATGGCATATTAAAAGATATTAAACTTTTGCCTTACTAATGGAGCAAAAATGAAAGGACCTGTGGTATTTTCTACTACCAAAAATGCATATTTACATGGCTAAGTCTATGCAGAGCAGTGTACTGTACTCTCACCTGTGGTTAGTCATAGCATGAAGCCCACATTTTAGGACTCACTCAAGTTCCTGAAAAGAAGCAGAACAACATACTTCTAAGGTTGTATCTTTGCAATCTCTATAGAGTAAGATTAGTTTCAATGTGAGATTGTTCTATGCGCATTGGCTTTCCCCATGACCCATTGTCCCAATGAACCTTGACATAGTTTAGGTTCTGGGATTTGAACACGGACCTTGCACCTGCTGAGCTCCCGCTCTTCCATTAACTCTACAGCATCTTAGTCATTTAAGGCTTTCCTGAGAGGGTTAGGGGGTGCGCTTAGTTTTGATTAACAATTTTATTTGTTCCTCCCATGCACAATTACATTGAATCATACTGTAGTAGGGGAACTTGAAGGAATATTTCTACCATCGGCTGCACCCTCCAGACCTCCCTAGTTAATAACCTGTTATCACTTGACAACAGATTTAAACTGATTACTACACAAGGACATTTAAGAAGCTTTAAGTCCTGCAGCGTCAAGCTGGAAGAATCCTGAAAGACCATAGTTGGCAATTAAGAAACACAGATATCACCAATATTGAGTGGTGGTGCAGAAAAATCTATGATTTGTTGATAATAAAAGGGCAGGATGGGCAGCCAAGGCTAAATTGCTCATCTTTTCCTGTTTACTTTATAGAAAATGGTTCAAATAAAATTACTACATAAAGAGGTAATCAAAATATAAGTAGTCAAAAAGTGGAGAAATATATATATCTGTCAGAAGATTAATGAGAATATTAAATATCCTGCTGCTTTCTGCAATTTTGTGATGTTTGTGGTATCTGCTAGAATTGAATAACTTGTGACCTTTTTCCCATTTCCTTTAGTATTTTATTTTAAAGTCCATGTTCATTTTCTTATAGAGGATTTTTTAGACTATAATAATTTCAAAACTCAAGTACTTCCTGATCTGGGAATCCTTTGCAGGCGGTGACAGTTTCCAGCTCCTAGTGGCACGTGGCTTTTTGAGAGGCACAGTGGCTTCATGAGATTAAAAGCTCTGAGCAGAGGACAGATCACACAGGGAAGTTTCTCGAAGCTACAGTCCTGACTGGTTCAGAAGTTATATTATGTCGTGAACTGGAGAAATCAGTGCTTCCTCTTTGCCATGGCACTCAGAAGCAGAGAGGTACCTTAAAGAGACTGGGAAAGTCCTTTAGGACAAGAGGGGATGATGAGAACAATATTTTTGAAAAAAAATTATACTTCTTTGTATGTTCATATCTGTACACCTGTGTGCCAGAACATGAATATAGAGGTCAGGAGATGGCTTTCCGGGGTCAACTAAGTCTCTGTTTTTACCATATGAGTCCTGGGGCTGGACCTCAGGACATCAGGTTTGCTGGCATGCTTTACCCACAGGCCCATCTATGACTTGATAACAATCTTAATATGAAATCTACTAGATTTTGTAGTAAGGCTGGAATACTCATTTTTTTGCTATCTAAGAAGATCTATAACATAATTTGATAAACTATTTACTCATCCTTACCTTTTCCCCTTCACATGTATATATTTAAACAACCTTTTTTTTTGATTAACAAGGATACAATATACTTTTATACCCTTTTATGTCTAATTTGTTTATCTATCTGTCTGTCTGTCTATCTATCTATCTTCTACATTATATGTATATACATATACATATGCACATATATACATGTATCTATTATGTATATATACATACATATACACACATATGTACATATATGTGCATAACTATATGTATAGACACATACACATGCACACATGTATATATATTTGTTTGGATTTAATTTACATTTGAAGTGGGTTTTTTCCAAATAGCATATAGCTACTTTGAAATAATTTGGTCGTACTATCTCTATTTTTAATTTGTAAATAGAATTCTTGCAAAGTGAGCACAGTCAGGACTGTAGCTTCCAGACAAATCCTAAACATCCAGGTCTCTTCACCTATTGGCAAGTAGCTATACCTAAGACCAGTCAAAAGGCCTGTGGATTGTCCTATAGCACATGTAACTAACATATTCAAGCATGGCATTCTCTGGGACTGGAAATCTGTACAGAGCTTTCAACTGCATGCAGCCACTGTGTTTCTCAGAGAGCCACATGGCACTAGTATATGGAGATTCTTGTTGCCTACAGGGCTCTTGTGGGTTTCTGCTCAGTTAAACTGTGATTCTCTGAATCTACCCACCCACTTCTAATTTTCAAGTAGTTGTGTTTCCTGGACCTCAGCTCACTGAAGTTATTGAAAAGAGTAGTGATTTTTCAGTTTGCTCAGAATTTTCCTTCTTGTATGGATAGAATTTGTGTATTTATATAATCCATATTTAAAGTGACTATTGATACTGTTGAGCTACTGTGCTGATCAATTTTTACTGTCAACTTGACTGAATTGGTAGTGGTCATGGAAGCACACTTCTGGGTGTGTCTATAAGGGTATTTCCACAGTAGTTTCACTGACGAGGGAAGACTCACTTTTAATATGGACTGCTTGTTCCATCCTCATGGGCTTTGGTCCTGTACTGAATAAAAAAGAGAAGAGAAGTGGACTATCAGACTTCATCTCTGCTTCCTGACTATGTGCCCCAAGCATCTTCTGAGTCAGGATCTCCCTGCTATCATGCATTGTGCCTCTCGGACTGGGAGCCAACATAAGCCACTGCTTCCTTAACTTGCTATTCCAAAATCCATTAGGATTTTGTCACAGCAGTTACAAAAACCATCCAATCCAGCTCTGTACTTATATATTTTCTATTTGTTACTCTTCTACTTTTGCACATTTTCTGTCCTTTGTGATCTGAACAAACAATCATGGGACTTTTCTAATTTTTTCTAATTTCTTAGTGTATTAATTCTTTTACTTAAAAAAAAAACCCAAAAAACTTTTCTCTTGTTCTTCTCTCTTTTTCTCTCTGGTTCTGGGGTTGAATCCAGGGCCATGCTCAGGTAAACAAAAAATCACCATGGTGCTATATCCCTAGTCCTAAAGAATCCTTTATGATTGGGACTCAGTTTCGATATGAGGCTGTTTGATTAAGAATGGCCCCCATGGGCTTATATATTTGAATGCTTACTTACCAGGGAGTGGCACCATTTGAAATGATTGGAAGAATTAGGAAGCATGACCTTATTGGAGGAAGTGTGTCACTGTCACCAGGGGGAGGGCACTGAAAAGCCCATGTTAGGTCCAGAGTCTTGGGTCAGGATGCAATCCTCAGCTACTGTTTCAGAGTCTGCCTGACTGCTGCCATGCTTTCTGCCATGATAATAATGGACTAAGCAAGTCTCCAATTAAAGGCTTTCTCTTATCATAATTGCCTTGATCATGTCTTCTCATCACAGCAATAGAACTGAGATACCACAGACCTTGCAAATACATTTGTGACCAGCCCTAGTCTATTTTCAAACAGTGCTGTGCTATAGCACAAGTAAGACATTGTAGCCTCACATCCCCCAACCCCTTCCTGTGATTCATTCCCCAAATCACAATCACTGAGAACAAGACATGGTTTCTGGAAGTGGAACAAAAGTACCAGTGATCTTTAGATTGGGATCCCAGTGAGGTTTTATCCATCAAACCAATTCTTAGTGAGCATAGTAACTTGTCAGTTTAAAGCATATCCAGAAATACTGCTCTTTGTTGTTGGATTCTGGTCAGTTAAGCTGTAGCCAGCCAGCCATCTCTAATTTTACAGTAGTAGTTTTTCCTGAGACCTCAGTTCTCTGGTGGATCTAAAATACCAGTTAGTTTTCAGGTTGTTCAGTATCTTACTTGTGAGGAAAGAATTATTGACTTCTCAGCTCATGGAATTCTAGCCTCCAAAACAGTGAGAAAATCAATCTCTGTTGTCTAAGCAGGCAGTCTGGGGTTCTGCCATGCCCAAGGAGTCTCAAGTACAGTTGACCTCCCATATCTATTTTTTACATCGGTGGATTCAATCACCTATTGTTCAAAACTACTTGAAAATATTATATCTGTACTGACCATATGCATGTTACTTTCTTGCAAATTTAGTAAAACACACATACACACACACATGGACACATACAGACACACACACACACACACACACACACACACACACACACAAGAATTGACATTGCATGAGATATAAGCAATTTTGAGATCATTTCATGTATATGAGAGATTATGCATAGACCATATACAAATCTATCACCATTTTATACACTGGATTCAAGCATCTGAAGAGTTTGATATCTATAAGGAGTGATGGAACAGATTGTCCAGGGATATGGAAGGAGGCCTCTTATTTCAAAGAAGATAATAAAAAATATAGACAGAAAGAGTTTATTAAATCAGAAATGACTGACAGATACTAGAATTGAAATGATTACTTTTTAAGAATTTGCATTGTGTTAGATTCTTCTGAAAGGAGTCCTTTGAAAGAATTAATATTCATACACGAGTTAGAAGTAATATCAGGAAACGGGGCTATAACCAAGCAAAGAGAAAAATAATATGCTCTCAAAACTTCTGTTTTATCTTATTAGTTTGGGGGATGAAGGCCCAAACTTCTGTATTCAGGCTAGTCAAATAAGCCATAAAGAAATAAGGGGTAAAGTTTACATATGAAGATTTAGCAGATATCTTAGTTACTTTTCTTATTGCTGTGACAAAATGCATTTTGGAAGGAACCTAGGAGAGGAATTTATTTTTTACTCAGCATTTCATGATTCCTATGTGTTAGGTAGAACATCATGATAGCAGCACCAGCAGAATTTTGTCCAGGGGAAGATTTAACCCTTAAATTTATGCCCACCATGACCTCCTTCTAATATTGTGAGCCCCAAGAGACCATCAAGGAGCTTATTCTGATGTAATTGCACTAGGGTCTCTTTATTTACAAGCTTGAGCACGGACCACACCACTGTCTCTGATGCAGCAGAACAGGAGGTTGCAGCCCCGAGCCCAGTTTCAGGCAAGTATTTATAGAGGCAAGAAAGGGGGGTATCTAGACTGGCATACATTTGATTGGGGGGGCCATTGTGGCCTTTAACATAATTGGTTGGTTCTGGGAGCCAAACCATAAACTTAACTTGTGATTTCCTCCTGATGTTAGGAACTGAGGTGCCAGGGGCAGATTTGTACCCTGGAGGTGCAGATTTGTTGGGGAATAACCTGGAAACTGGTGCTAGATGCAGATATTGTTAGGGGGTAACCTGGATACTGGTGCTAGATACTGGCCTGTTAGTTAATTTGAGTTCAACCTTAGGTCAGGTTCTCTAAGATGGAATCTGAACCCCAAAGGTCTGGTTTCTTACCACCACCTCCAACAGTCAGCTCAAATTTTGGATCCTTCATTGGATTGACTTCTATTAAGTCAGAGCATTTATGAACTGATCATCTCTGGAAACACTCTTGTGGATACTTCTAAAGCTATGCTTTGGAAACTCCTCGACATTTTCTCAACCCAATCAAATTGACGTTTGAGATTTACTATCACAACCAGGGTGTATTATAGAACAAATGGAAGTGGTTACAATTACACGTGACATTTGCAAAAGGCCCGAGATTGGCAATGGGTAAAGCTGACTGGGCTTGTTCTAGTGGATAGAGTCCAGGAGAAGGTCAGGCACAACCATGATGCCTAGAAGCCTCATTTATTACTTAAGCTTCACTATTTGGTATGCTGTCTAGTTTCTTTTATTTTTGTTTTCCCAGTAAAAGAGGGAGATTCTAACCCTACTCTTTCTGCAGCTTACTATATTTGTGTACTGAGTACTGTATTAAGTGAAATTGAATATGTGAATTGACCTTTGATATCTGTATCAGTTTAGAGCAAGTATTGCTTTTATAAATTATGTAGGCGATAGCTTCTAATATACTGCTGGGTCCAAAGTTGCCACTCAAGAAATGATCACTGAATTAAGGATGACTACTGGATATCCTGGTAGACCTCTGATATGCTGGATCTCAGTCTTCTGGGAACTTGAGATAGACACTCTAGAGTTTTGTAAATATGGTCTAGCTAGCTTAGTAATGGTGGGACTCAGGGAGGTAATAAAAGTAAAACACTATTTCCTAAGCATCTCTAAACCATTAACGTGTTCTTGCATGGATGAGTTAGCTTTCTTTTATCTTAGATGGGAAATTTGACATATCCTATAATTTTCCTGCTCTTTTAGGTAAGTGACCATAGCATGATTCTGAGTCATGAAGCATTTACCTGGCTTTTCCTTGGTAGCTCATTTGAAGTGTTGAATTTCTTCAGTCTTCCAATAGAAGTACATCTGTCTCTTCCTTGTGGTGGAGTTGGTAGCAGCCTACCTTCACTCTTGGTGTCTTTTTCTCTTATTCATTTCCTTCAATAGCTAGCAAATTTCACAGCTGGGAGCCCTTCTGTCAGCCATGATAGATTAAGGTGAAGGAATGAAGGTAAGATCTTACATGGATGGGCAACTTCCAGCCCTCTGAGCCTGGACAATGGGTAGAGTGGGCTGTCCTGATACTTTAATAGATTTGTCAGAGTTTCTTGTCTTTTGTAACTCCAGAGCCAGAGGTGACATGCTCTGTATGAGTGTTTCTGCCCACTTTCTGAACCCAAATCTCTAGTGGTTCATCATATCTGCCTTCCTCAGTCTTGCTTTCTTTTTCTGTGTGCTTGTTTTGAGACAAGTTTCCTTAAATGTTATCAACTGCCTAGATCTTCGTATTTAGCTCAAATACACACTCCCTGGGCTGCCATTCCCCTCTAACAGAGATTATAGGCATGCACTACCATGCCTGGATGCTTATTTATGATGTTATTGAAGACTTTGGTGCAGAAATTTAAGGGCCAGTGGCAGCAATCTCTTTCCTGTCCAATATTTTATTCAGAACAGGGTCTCATAAACTTTTCTTATTTGGCATTACAAAGAAATTAAACAATAGAGCAACTTTATCATGCTGCAACAGGGTGCTTGCTTGAGCTGGACACCTGTGGGAATGTTGTCTTTGAAGCCCTGTCTTACTCTATGTGGGCTAAACGTTAGCCTCCCTCAGAACAGCGTTGCCTTGTTCCTTTCCTTGTACAGGGTCTCAGAAGCTGAATAGCTCTCTGGGAAAAAAAAAGGCCTTAATCCGTTTCTTTCTCTACTTTATGACCTTATCTCTTTCCTTGATTCTTGTTAAAGATCTAAGATTTATGAATCATATCTCAATTATTCATCATGTATATTTTTATCTAAGACTAATCCATATTAACATTCATATCTCTAATAATGATATATTATTTAAAGTTTGATTTTTTTACATTGTATTACACAAGCAATAAATTCTTTTCCATCAAACTATGCAAGACTAATCCCTCCAGAGCAACTGTTTATTGTTTGTAACTCTGTATAATTGGGATTGGCAGCAAATATTATTACTAAAGAATTCCACACTAAGGAGATTGTGAAATTAATGCATTAATAAAGCCACCTTTTCTACCCATTTCTAAAATATTTCTGCACGTTTCTAATAAAATGATTATTCTCCACTTAGTAAATGAGTCTTTTATGAATACTGTTCAGCTAGTTTCTAGATAGGGGCCACTGCCATCCCAGTCACTGTTAAAGCCAATGGTATGGTAGCCGAAAAGTCATGTCAGCTTGGGACAACATACTTCATTTGTTTGCGTTCCATATGTCTGCCTCATTATATTCTTCCCAGTCACTTTATTGCTTATTCGTGTTGAAGATGTGGGGTGGGGTTGATATAGAGAGCCCCCATCAAGAATTTTATGATAATTCACAGAAGCTAGCTCTTTCTCCTTATTTTTCTTTTCCTCTTCTCAGAGAAAGTAGAAATTTCCTCTGTTCACATTCCACTCAGATTAATTCTCCCTCTGAGTCTGCACAATCAGCATTTATTTTTTCTGAGCAGATACAGTTCACTTCATAAGGGAAATTTCGGAGTATCTAATTTAACCTTCATATTATATTAATAATGACATAATATACATTTTTCAGAACACTTGGCAGCTTATAAAACACACTTTCATCTACACGACCTTTGGGTCTTTATCATTTTCATAGGTTGTAGAAAATATGGGCACTATTATCTATACTAAGGGCTGGAAACTTTCTAGCATTGGCATTCATAATCTAGAAACCACGGTGATAGAAATAATGAGAAGACAATGTTTTCCAAAATATATAGATAACACAGTGCTTTGTAGTATACATTAGACAACTATCAGTTTAGATTTTAAAATCCAGAGAAGCTCACAAACAAATAATTAGACTGACTATTGAAAAAAGGAAGAGAATCTTGCCACATTAACAAAAAAGGAGGGGTAGAAAAAGTCTAGGCAAGTGTGTTATCAGGATGTGTACACAATGTAGGCTAACATGTTTAGGGTGCGAAGATATCTAAGAGCTGAATTATAGATGGTAACTTTGTAGGCAGTGGAGGAAGAAATAGATGTGGGCATTTCAGAGTGCCATGGATGCAAGAGTGATGGGTCAGTGGATAAATGTGCTTATCACTAAGCCTGATGGTCCCCAATGATGACCAGTGATTTATGTCCACTGTCCTACAACCCCAAAGTTATCAGCAGCAGCTAGAGGCTGGTCCTTCAGTCCATGAGACTTTAGGAAGAAATGTCACGTTAAAGCGTCATCTCTCACTTCTTGCGCATACAAAGCTTATGATCTTGGCACAGTTCAGAGTGAGCTTAGTACATCTCTAAGGAGACATCCCCATCGTCCGAATGGTCCCCATAGAGAAATAGGATCACTTCTGGGCTAACTGACCGTATGTCTCAGAAGCATTAGAATTGGTTTGTGGGAGAAATTTGGAAACATTTGGAGATGTGAGATAATGAGAAGCCTAGAAGGCTTTATATAGAGCTTAATGCACAATTTTGAATAAAGCTTTCAGAAGCTAAAAGTGTGGATAGAATGTGAACAGTAAATTCTTGCTCCTGAACCTTTAAATGAAGTGCAGGGGTGCATTAGGATTTAGACTAGAGGTTACTTGTTGGTTACATACTATCAAAGAACTTGAGCCCATTTTGTCCTTGTCCTGAGAATGTATGGAATGCTCAATTTAAAAATGATAGACAAATTCACCTCATAGAGAACATTTTATGGGCAGTCTCGCATTCAGACTATGGTGTGGGCATTCATGTCTGATTGAGGCAGGCTTGCACTGAGAATTCTGGACTAAAAGCAGAATATTGAGTTTTTAAATGCTTGCATTGTGGCCAGGCAAAGAACATGTTTGAAGGGTGTGTGGTGGTACACTCCTCTCCTGCCATCTCAGAACTATAGGCAGGAGAACCAAGAGTTCAGGGTTATCCTCAGCCACATAATGAATCTGAAACCTAAGTGGTACCAGTCTCTGCCTCAAAGAAAATCAGACAGAAAACCAAAGGAAAGGAATGTTCTTAAAATTATAGATGGAGGCTGGGAAAATGTCTCAGTGAAGTGTGAGGATTGGAGTTTAGATTCCTGACACTTACTTAAAAGCCAGGTGGACTTCTTATGCAGCCTCAAAGTTTAGATTTTTTTCCACCTAGTTTAATGTCCCGGCTCCATGACCTTTGTCAGGGCTTCTTGTCCTCTTTTGTTGGAAGAGGGATGTTAATTTTGTGGCGAGGTATCTTGGGAGTATGTCCTTGGAATGAATGAATAGATATATACCCCAAGAGAGTTGAGGACTTGGGTTTTGAACCAAGCCAGAACTCTGAAGCTTTTGGGGATACTTTTAGACGGGTGGAATGAAGTTTGCACTGTAAGATAGCCATGAATCTCTGGGGTAGAATATGGTTTGCATATGACAGTCCCTCATAGGTTATGTGTTGAAGCCTTGGTCTCCCATTGTTTGGGCTATTTTGAAAAGTTCTGGGAATTCTAGCTGGTGAACGTAGGTTGCTAAAAGTGTCTCCTTACCGTTATTTGTTGCCCTGCATCTTTCCAGGATTCCTCTTTCCATTTCCTGGTCACCATGAAAGGACCAAATTTCCTGCATTGTGTGATATCTGCTGTGATGTACTGCCTCACAGGGTCTAGAAACAAAGGGATCTTTCCTTCTCAATTGTTCTGTTTTGTTTTGTTTGTTTCCACAGTGAGAAAAAGTCTAACCAACAAATCTTAGAATTTATGCATTCTTTGAGTGTTTGATTCAGACTCCAGATTTGCAAATAGCATTGTTCTCACTTTAGAATGTGTTTTAAAACAAATGTGGCCTAAATATCATTGTTCATCTACAGTGTGAAGAAGTGCCCCAGTTTACCACTTACATAGGCGTTGATGATTCTTTTCTGCTATTATGTTCCCTAGTTTCTGAAGAGCTTTTTATTTGTTTGTTTGTTTGGTTTGGTTTGGTTTTCAAAATATCACAAGGTATGTTGTTTTTAGCTCACACTATTGCTATACTTTTCAGTTTCCTTTTGTTCCTAGTACCTACAGTTTTTCTTTCATGTCAAGATTGGGTATTTTTATTGAAACTTTGTTATATTTTATTCAACTTTCTTAGTTTGTTTGAAGTGATGGTATCTGTGTATGTATCTTTATATCAACTTAGCACATCCTTCCAGAACTTCAGGATTGGTGACATTTACTATCTTTCTAGTAATTACAATGAAATCTACAGTTTTCACATGGGTTAATTATATACTTTAAAAGTAAATAAATGGAATTTATGCTAGTATAACTATAAAATTTTATTCAAATTAAAACCATCTGACAAATTAAGATAGTGTTTTATTTTTGAATATGATATAATTGCCTTTATGCTATTCAAAGAATAATTATTCTGTTATAAAACTTATAGGTGGGCTATAGGTACTAGTCTTAGCTTAGGTGACTTTGCTGGAAGCAGTTCTTTATGGGCTTAACACATTTCTACATATTGTGAGTGAAAGACACTACTTACACTTCTAGAATGTCTTCTTGAGATTGTGTAGTATTCGGTCTTGAATCATAGTCCTGCCTTCTGGAGCAGATTGTTCCTTCAGCTCGGGTCTCTCTTTTGTAATGCCACCTATCCTTGTATCATTGTAAGCATCCATGATTCCCCAAACAATGATACCCCAGATTAAAATAGTATGTATGTGCAAAGGCTGTTTTATTCTGTAGAAGTCCCTTACAAAGGCATACAACCAAGTCAACTCATGGGCCAGATTTAAAGCACATTAGGGGAATTCTGGGGTAGGTGACCTTTATTTTACTCCATCTCTAGGGATATTCCAGAACCCTTACCTGGGGCATGGGGACTGGAAACTGTTGCTAGGGAGGCCTGGAAACTTGCTGAGGAAGTCTGAAAACTACTGCTGACCCATTGTTCCTTGCCTCAGGCCAGGACTTTGCCTGTTTCTTGGAAACAGAGATTTAGGCCTCTTCTCCTGAATTGTCAATTTGAAGCCTGTCATGGAGTGAGTATAGCCTTCTCACCATTAAATACTTGGCTCCTTTGTTGTTACTTCTCTATGACTTGGGAATTTGGCAGGTTTGACACAAGCACACTGATGCTCATCTCTCTCACTTTTCTGTGAGTACCAATCATGTATCTTTGACTCAGAAAGTTCATGTTTGTCCACATCCATGAAGATAGAACTAACTGATGTGTAAAGTGAAATCTCAGTAACAGAGCTGCTCTTGCAGAGGTTCAAAAGAGCCATACTAGGAAACTTTGGAAATTAACTTTTAATAAAATGAGTATTTTTCAGTATAACTTATTTAGTTTTTACCTGTTTTCAGCATGGATGAAAAGCTGGAAGCTATCTGGATATAATTAGGTAAAGACAAATGTTTGTGTCAATGAACCACTAACCAGTGTCGGAAGCTTACCAATTTAATAATTTTTATAAGTATAAAAAAGAAAAATAAATAATTGAACAGATAAATACATATGATCTGAGCACCTGGAAAAGTAAAGCAGGAGGGGTCACGAGTTCAAGGCCTGCTTGGCCTTTAAGTGAAGCCTCTGTCCCAAAATGAACAGCAAGCACATCATACTCTTTTGATGCTGCTCAATGAAGCCTTCTGTAGTTCTTGGACCAAATCTCTTCCAGATCACTTCATTAAGAACTCAGTATTTACGCTGGATTATATTTGGTGCCAGGTGTTAAAGTTAGGAAGAAATATTTACTGCTGTCCTATCCTTCTGGAGGACACTTTTTGTGTGGGTGAGTGCGGTTCCAAAAAGAATGGGGGGCCTGCTGTGGCTCTCTCTCTCCCTGGGGTGGCAGGGGGCCTGGTGCTGAGGCCCAGGTCTCTCTCCCTCCTCCCGGGGCTGGCCTGTTTGCTGCACGGTGCCTTAATTAAAAAGGAGGCAATGTATGAATGAGTTATTTTATTGTAGGGAGGGGAAATATGCTAGTTGAGTGGAGAGA